>CM063505.1:2450501-2455501 GCA_032207245.1 Pardosa pseudoannulata
TGAATGAGTGCAGTCAGAACGCCATTCTAGTTCAGAAGGGAAATAAAGAAATGGAGTTGGCTGACCACAGAGAAAAACCTGTACTTCGTATTGGTGCGATCTACCGGGCAGTTGTAGACTTTGTCCTTCATTCAAATATATTTACCGAACTAAGCTGAAATATTAATTGAAAAGGTTGGAGAGAATTTAATAATTTATTGCTTGTTTTTCTATCATTATATACAGTCTGTTCCATAAGAGAGTGTCGCTCATAACTTCGTCAAGAGATAGCGTGCATATATTGTCTTAATGGCTCGTGTTCTTCAAATATTGGAGAATAATGCTTTATGTTTATATTCTTTATTCGATTGGTTTGGCTGTGTTTCAGTCAACCATTCCAAAATGAGTGCCGCGTATGTGAGCCGTTTCGAGGCAGTGTGTCTGTGTCACCTTCCGAAAGGAATCCAAAAATGTCTCGTGCAGCTGCAGACCGGTGCATGAAAAAGTCGGAGTCGTTCGACAAGAAGTGGGTAGCACGTTATAAAGCGGTACAAAATGGGGACGACCTACCGGAACGGGGTGAACGCCGCTCGACATCCAAATCGAATGATAAACGGATTCTTGCATCATCGATCATAATGGGGACTGGACAACTTATTAGGGGAAATACATTTCGGTTTAAAATGTATACTACACGGTACAAACGTATTTTTAACTCATTCGTTTGTATTTTCAGAGAAATAGACGACACGCTCTTATGGAACACACTATATACACACACACACACACAGATATATAGAGAGGGAGATGGTTTCAGGGCAGGGGATAAGAGGTGAGCAGGCCATGCATGCTCACAGATCACCCAATTTCTGGGGTATCAGAATAAATAACTTTAAATAGGCTAACTGAAGCTTTTCTTGGAAAAAGATTGTCTTGAGAATATTTAAAATTAATAATATTTAGGTTTCTTAACTGCAAAAATTTGCTGTCCAAAACTGTGAGTTAATTTTTGATAAATTCTTCGCTCGTTTTGTTATTTTAAAAGAGACTGATAAGCAATATATTTTATCATTTTAAAAACAATTCATAATTAAAATATTCCTAAATGCTGTCAAAAAAATTCAAACAGATTTGTTTTAATTGGTTACTCGTAATATATAATTTTGATACTAATTTTACGGACTCTCTCTCATTAGCAATTGAAATATTGTGAAAAGATTAAGAATTACTACACATTATTGATGAACTGGCAAATAAAAGAGCAAAAGGAAAATAGGTGCATTTTGTTACATTTTAATAAAATTCTAATATGTATGATACGTACTTCAAAAAACATTTTTGATTCTCAATCAATTATATGTAGCAATCGCATAAACATAATACAGTGTACTCCGCTTAATGGGATCGCAGTACAAGTTATCAATCGCTTATTGTTGTCGAAATCACTGGGTCCCGATTTCTTCTATTCACTTGTATGTTAAAATGATCGCTTTATGGGATCAATACATCGGTTCATGTTATCAGTTTTTGAACCTCTTTTTAACTGGCAAAGGAATATTCACAATGTATTCGAAAGGAACCCAATCTTTTCTTTTCCTTTGCTATTGTTTAAATTTTTGAGAATTTTTCCTGTTCCACCTATGGAAATGGGAATGAACAAAGGAGTGGGGTATGACACGTTCCTGAAATTTTTCTGAAATGCGCACACCCTGCTGGTGGTCAGTGGTTGTCAGATAAGCAGAAGGCAACACATTTTTATCGGAACCGAGAAGGAACGTATTCACATTTGATGCGTCGCTCGCTTCCGTGCAGCTTGTCGATAGGGAAGCCAGAAAGCGAAACGATTTAACGTTAAAACAAAAGATCGAAATTTTAAATCGTTATGACAGGTTGGTTATGATGACGAACGCTTTATCGATGAGCTTCTTAGAAAAAATGGTAGACAGTCAACATTGGATTAATTATTTTAATTGTGCATACGATTCTTATTTTTCAAAGGATAATATACAGTACATAAATATAAGGTGTGTTTTTTTATTTTGAAATTTAGTACGTGTGAATGAAAGGGTTTCGGGTAAATGTATCTCATATTTTGCATATCGTTATTGTTATCAAAATCACGATGCCCCAAACGGATCACATTAAGCGGTGTCTACTGTAGTAAAATTCTTCTGATTATGTTAAGGTAAAAATCTGCTGGGATTCTGTAGTGACAGGGGCGACTAGAAACCGAGAACTGGCTGTAACAATATGTAGGCTCTAGCAGTGTCGAGCAGGGAGATTATGGTCAGAGTTAAAAAATTCAATTTCATGAAAATGGAATCCTAGATTTGTTAGGATAATACAAATTTACAGAAGTTATCGCTCAACATATCTGAAAATGCAAGAAAAATGGATCTCTAACGCTAAAACTGATATTCATTTTATCAAACTTTCTTTTAACATAGCATGCCCTTTCACAAAACTGCAGTACGTCGCAAGTTCTTGAAATCACGTATATCAGTAGATTATCTTCTTTATCAAGAAAAAATATCAATATCTATATATATATATATGTGTGTGTAAATGAATTTGTGTCTGTCTGTCTGTACTCGATAGATTCAAACACCATACATCCAATCGCCGTGAAAATTTGTAAAATTACTAAGTATATCCCTAGGAAGGTTTTTGAAATTTTTTTTAAAATCAGAGTTGGGCTTATCCTTTTTAGAGTGTTTCAAGCATTATTTTCCCCAGTTAAAGGCAAGCTATAAACTTTTTAATTTATCGCATCATAACTAAGTGAAAGAAGTAAAAATATCTAGCAATGTGACGTAATTCCGTTAATCCCATCTATGTCACCTTCCGAAAGGAATCCAAAAATGTATCTGTTTTAAACGCCGTTTTCCTCGGTTAAAAGCAGGATATTAAAATTTTCAATTTATCCCATAATAAATAGGTGAAAACGATATTTTTTTATCATTATGACGTCATTCCTTTAACTATCTCATTTATTCATTTCTTATTTGGTATTATTTAAACGTCTTCTGCGTAGTATCCATTCGATTAGACCTGGAAATTCAGATTTAAAGTGATTCACTTTCATTTCTATGTTACGCAAATTATAGCATTTTTATATGAGAACTCATTTTAAATTTCATTCTTGTTTAATTTTTACGTTACAGTGAAATGTCTATCAACAATATTTTAACAACAAAAAGTACAAATTTCAGTGACTCTCATGGGCCAATAAAAACCTATCATTTTATACAGTTATCTTTATATTCATAGGGTTGTCAATATGAATGTGTTACTGTTTCTCCTAACATCCATACCCGTTCAGCCATGATTTAATATATATATATACATATATATACATATATATATATATATATATATATATATATATATATATATATTATATATATATATATATATATATATATATATATATATATATATATATATAAATTGCATGAACCGAAAACGACGCTTGATCCTTGATCATTTCGGAGAATTGGACAGTGGTTGATCAGCTTCCGGGTAGTCTGGAATGTTTCGTAAGCAGAAGTTCCTCGAAACTATTGTCAAATTTTCGCATTCTTATTTCGCACTCTTGCAACCTTTCACATCTTATTGATGTACCACTCAGGTTTAAATGGAAACTGAAGTATACAAACTGAATACTGTTTTAAAGCGCTTATAATAGAAATATATAAATATGCCAATGACTCGAACTGCACAGTGGGCGAATTTAGAGAGTTATGCAGGAAATAAAATCTTTGTTTAATAGTAATATATAAAGTTCATTGTAGCGAGGCACGGGCACACTAGCTAGTATATAATAAATATAATAACTTTTTTTTTTAAATAATGACTCTGATAGGTATAAAATCTATTGATGAATTGATGACTTGGAATATGTTTTTAATTTGCAATTCAATCTAAAATAAAATAAGCAAACATATATAAAATTTAAAAAAATGTATGAGGCTTTCTTTTTATTAAGGAGGCAGTTTGTGAAATTTGCACAGAAGTTTTGTTTACTTTATTGTCCAATATCTTTAGAAAAGTTAATTTCAGAGCTTTCATTCCTTTAGATGAATTTGTTTTCGAAGTATTAGAGGGCGGAAAGATTGTTCTATATCATTTACTTGGTGTGAAACTTTCCAATTCATCATAATGTTTAAGAAAAAAAAGTGCCCAGCGGGGCTCCTCAAAAAGTGTTCAATTCGACGAAAACTCGCTTTTCTACTCTTACTTAAGTTTAATACTTCTATATGTTATTTTGTAATGTGATTACATTTTTCGAAGGCGAAAATTGACGCTCTTTCATTTTTAAAATATATTATCTTCAATTTACTCAGTTCAAAAAATTTTCTCCTTCAGACTGTGCCAGGAATTTCCAATTATCGGAGAGGCTCACTAAAGTATTAAATTAAAAAGCATCTTGTTTAAATTTTAAAATGTTATCTAAAACTAAGCAATATTTATAAGGTACGATAAAACGCTTATTTTGTCTATTTCTATCTAAATATGTGCTATATTTAAAATTCTACTATGTATAAAGTTTGAATTTTTTCTTGTCAAAATATTGACATTTTTTAAAATGAAACTTTTATAAAAGTTTTAAGTTTATCACTTGGATAAAACAAAAACAAAAAAAAAAATCTGAAAATGCATAGAATACGAGTTTGATTGTCTTGTAAAAGTCTCTTCTCCTCTATCTTCTGAACCAAACTCATATACTACATAAGAACTTATCACCCGTCAACATGTACGTGTCGAAAACGCAGCAGATTTCTTTTTCCCGTTTAAAATGGGAAGCAAAATTTTTGTGAATGATCAAAAAATTAAAAATATTAACATTTTGCAAAAGTGTAACTATTCTTTAGTAGTCATTAAAATATTTTATGTTATTTTAAGTTAATATCAATAATTATCAATATAAGCAATACCTATCATATAATATAACACTTTTACATTCAATACTAAATGATAACACAAAAATACCAAAAAATAATAGATCTTATATGAAAATT
>CM063505.1:2461601-2476601 GCA_032207245.1 Pardosa pseudoannulata
TATTAAATAATAGATTAGGTACATATGTGCTAATTTTAAATTGCATTCGCGCTTACTTTTTGTTGTAATGAATATTTTGTCACCGGTATTAACAGCAAATACTTTTCATAAAAGTCTAGGAGTCTATCTCGCGGACTAATAAATATCTAGCGTTTAAATTATATATCTTTGAAAATTAAGACGTTTGTTCGTTCTTGTGTTTGTTTTTTATACATAACCACACGGTTTGCGATCGATTCGCTCCATTTTGGACATCATTCCTATATACCGCCAAATAATCACTGTCCATATTAAAATCTCTGCTGTCCATCCTATCACGTAATAGGACAACATAAATTAAAGTTGGCAATTAATACTTGGATAATAAAGATAAACAAATTATGGAGCGTGTATCTGATCATTCTCAACCAAAATCAAACCATTTTTTTACCTGCCTTATAGGGTACTTTACAATCCTAGAAAATTAAAAATTTTACTTAAAATAAATATATATATATATATATATATATATATATATATATATATATATATATATATTATACTGTATGTATATATGTAGTATGTAAGTATTATAGAAATGTACATATATAAATAGTGTACCATTTAGCAAAACCATTATTAAATGTAATTTTATTATATTATGTATCTAAATTATAATTATAACATAATTATATAATATAATAGTAATATAACATAATTTAATTATATTATATAGTTTTTTAATTTCAAGAAATTTTGGCTGTATAAAAATGAAGTTCTAATATTATTTTGGACACGAAGTAAAGTTCTAGTAAATTGCTTGTAAACGTAATGTATCAGTAGGAATCGACAATCGTACCCTTTCAGAATGTTTATGTGTGCCCTTAAGGGATAGCGTGATCTATTACCGAAGCCATTAATCCAATGTTTAAAGAACTGGTAAATCGGCAGTAGCTACGTGTGCCGAAAAGTCTGTTTATCTTAGCCGGGAGAACATTTCACTTTAGAGTTACGGGTTCAATTCGACATATTGGAGATCTTCATAAAAACAAGAGGTTACATTTACTTCCAAAAGTGAAGAAAGGACGGGAAAATATTAATTCCCGTAAATCGATCAAAATGAAAGATGAAATTTGTTAGGTAACAGCCAAACACGGTATCGTGTCGAAAAATACGCAAACCAGGTAAAAAGCCAGCTTTGTGAAGGTTTACAGGAGTTACATATGTAAGTGCTGATGAGGGTTGTTTAGAACATTCTAAAGATTTAAGAAGATTCTGAGCACTGGCGGAAAGGATTGATGCAGAACAGTGTATTACAGTTGTTATTTGTCTTCATCGCTCCGTCATTTCTTGATTATGGAAGCGATTTCAAAAGCAGCCCAATTGTCGTCCGAAGACCTGTAGCTGGTCGTTCAAAAGTTACGACCCCCGCGAAAGTTTGATAATGTGACGACTGTAATGTTCTTGAGTGATAAGTAGCGTGAAGAAGGACAACAGTCATAATAGAATTGGAAATCGCATTTATTTTTTGGAGTAAATATAGGATATATATAATGGGATTCTAGATCTCCCAAAAAGATAGAAATGTATAGGATTGTTGCTTGAATAAAATTACCACGACGATGACAGTAGGAAAATAGATTAAATAATCTCACAAAATGGGGAGACCTTTCCAGGGTGCAATGCAACCAATTTATCCCCCGTTTGGTGTAAGAGACCCTGCCGCTCCTTATGTGAGCGGAATTTACGAGTCTTCCGGATGTAATCACTCAAAAGCTGGATCCGGTCAAAAGTCGTGGAAGCTTCCACGAGATCGAAGCTCTTACGTAAAAAAAATGTCGAAAAGTTCGGAGTCGCAAAATCCTAGGCTTTTTATACTTGGGTGTCAGTGATGGTCCTGGTATTCGGTTTTTGGTCAATTACGATTCCAGTTACCTGTGAACTCCAGCTATGGTTACAGCTAGTTTTTTAGTTGAATTCTCATTCGCTAGCTATCCCAGTTCTGAAATCCTAGGTGAAATAATCCGGAATCATTACCGCAATTGATCAGGACATGACGCCTATTCCACCGAAATGTCAACATCCCAGACACGGCATGGCGCGCTATTGTCGTCGGGTCGAAACAGGAGGCCCTCGGATCAGCTGATTTCGGTCGTTAGTTCTGAACAAAGGGCGGGGGGTCACAATATATATCTGTTGTAGCCAAGCGGAATTGAAGATCTATCCACACACGTTAGACATCTATGTTTGCTGTGGCTTTTGGTAAGAGTATATCTGCCGCTACTGTTTGTCGAAGGCTACACTTGACTGATCTACGCCCGGGTATAACGAGTTTGTGTTTCTTTATCCTTCCAATCTAGGTGACATGATTCAATGTGGTTCCGTCAGCATGTGATTTGGACTGTGTCCGATTACTTCAACGTTATGTTCGCAGATGAGTACAGATTTCCCTTCTTCTTCTACGATACTACAGCCTTCTACAGGCCAAGGCTGTCTCTAAAAGTTTCTTCCATCTGGAACCAACCGCCGCCACAGTTCTCCACTGGTTGACTCCAATTTCATGCAGAGTTTTCTCAACCATATTAATCCACCTGGTCTACCTCTTTTCCTTTTTCCTTCAACTCTTTGAAATGTAACTTTTTTTTGTTGGGTTTAAATCATTGTATCTATAAATGCGTCCCAACCACCTTCATTGATAGATCTTTATAGTTTTCACAATATTGGGTTGTCCGAATTTAGAGTATAGTTCATGATTATAACGAATTCTCCATATATTATTTTCTTTAACAGCTCCAAATATTTTTCTTAGTATTTTTCGTTCAAATATTAATAGCTTATTTTCCTCATATTTGTTCATAGTCCAACACTCTCTTCCATGCATAATTATTGGCATTACTAAAGTTTCATAAAGATTAATTTTGGATTTTATGCCTAAGTGTATTGATTTAAAGTGATATCTCAGTCCGTAATAACATTTATTTTTCATATTTAATCAGTTCCTAATTTCAATTTTAATATTATTTTTTGTTACGATTGACCCTAGACCCATATTTCCCTACAACCTGATAATAAGTGTGGAAGGTCCTGGAGGGATTAAGGCGCATACAACAGGGCCTAGAACATCACCGAACCTCACACATATCGCGTTTAAAGCATCGTGTGGCTGAAATTTCATTCGTATATCGAGCCAACAAACACAGGCGTGGTCCTAGATCCC
This sequence comes from Pardosa pseudoannulata, assembly GCA_032207245.1. Taxonomy (NCBI): domain Eukaryota; kingdom Metazoa; phylum Arthropoda; class Arachnida; order Araneae; family Lycosidae; genus Pardosa; species Pardosa pseudoannulata. Next base: position 2,464,798 of record CM063505.1, read on the forward strand.
ATTGTGAGTCTGTATGTTGCAGCAGATGATCCTTCATTCGATTTCATGAACTAAATTGCTGTTCACCATAGAGCTTGATATCGTTGACAATTCACAACTTCCTGAAGAATGAGGGTATTGCGCGTTGGAGTGGTCGGCTTGCTCGTCTCAATCCAATTGAAAATCTTTATGATGGCCTCGGCCGCGCAGTATGTAGACGTTTCACACCGACAGCCACTTTCAGATGTTTAGAAACTACCCGACAGGAAAAATAGCAATTAATGGACTCTGCTTTGGTTGATCACCTCGTAAAACGCCTGATCACACGCTATATACTGTGTATGAAGTTGAGGTGTGCTCACATACCCTATTAATGTCGGTTTTTGTTGGATCTTTTGCATTTAAACGTCATTTTGTTAATAAAAAAAACGTCATCTTATATTTTAGGAAAATTTAATATTTTTTAATCTTTGCCCGTAACTTCTTGTTTTGTTTTATGAATAAACGATAAAGCTAGATACTTTGCAGCATTTCGTGTTAGTCAAAGAAGTGCTTATCTATTCTTGTTGTGCACTTCTCCACTCCGTTTTTTAATTTTCAAAGTGAGTGTAATAAAACCAATATCTGAAGATTCAAAGCTTAAATACTTATTGTATAAGATTTCGCAGTTGCTGCACTTTACAGATACCTTAACTTAAGGCAAGGGCTAAAAATTCCCGCGGCCTTTTGCATTCCTCTTTTTAACCTCTCACCTAAATGGACCCCTGGTGCTACAGTTGACGCCCTCAGAGAACGGGTCTAACCAAATATAACTCGAAATTGCCCTAGTGGACAATTTAGGAAATTTCCAAACAAAAGGAGATGCATGCTGTCGGAGACAGATTTTGACAGTGATGTTGACCAGGTGTTAAGGGTGTTTTACATAAACTTCATGCTAGCTGTCCCCTCCGTTTGTCCCGTCCCTAGGATGAAGTGGGAACTCGTCCTCCAACGTTATCTTAATAAAGGTCTTTAGCTAAAACGGTGACATTTTTATGAGCCATAGCTGCAATCATCAATCGTGTTATTACATATATATATATATATATATATATATATATATATATATATATATATATATATATATATATATATATATATATTAAACATACAGCGGCTCTATATGTGTTTGTCTATATATGTATTAATTATATACAATGCCAGAATTATGCACCTGCATGCAAGATTGCATTTGGTCAGCTGTTTTCAATATTTGGCCACTCATTACTCATAAAGGTCATCAGTAGATTTAACTAACTTTAAAAGCTTACAATTCTGTCTATATGACTGTTCCATATAAATGGATATATAATAAAAATTTTTTTTTAAATGTATATATCATATTTGTTTATTTTCTCTTCTATCAAACAATGGAACAATGCATCTATAAACTGCATTCTTTTTGCTTTCATATCTGTCCAATTATTAATAATATCTCAAGATTCTAAATTTCATGTAATTTCATTTACTTGCTAATAATAACTATCTAAAGAGATAAGGACGTGTTACAGGTTGGTTTCAAAAATATGCATAATAACTTTCATTTTACCGCTCACTAATCTATTTCCAAATCCATTTTTAAATTTTTTTACAGCATAATAATCCTTTTAAAAATGCCTTATACTACGAATCCTTTTCATTTTAAGTAACATAAATGTATTCACAAAGACTAGCACACGAATTAATTCCAGATATGTAAAATCAGAGGAAAAAAAATATAGATTTTCCAACTTAATATTTTTATTAAATATAGCTCTAAGAAAGTACTGATGACAAATAAGAATTTAAACTGTTACAAAATGATTGAAAGAAAGAGTAAACTTTCAAATAGGCTGAACCTAGAAAATCAAGAAGATTTCTATGAAATACAAAAACAAGCCTATACATGCCTAAACACATGCTCACTATGTAGACGTAATTGTATGAGTAGATATTTTTATAAATGCATAAGATATTAAATATCTTTAAAATTCTTATATATATATATATTATATATATATATATATTGATTCAGTTTTAATAATCGAGTTTCAAAAATCCAACTCATTTCAGAAATTGCTGTGAAAAATCACTTTAAAAAAACTGAAGAATTCATCTTGTTAATGGAATCTAATATTTTTTTGACGGATCGTAAACGGTATTAATACGGATATTTAGTTTTCGCAGAGTTTTTTCAAGGCTGATCTATTAAAATAGGACGAGAATTCCAGTGTAAGATACATTTATAGCAAAAATTTAATTCTAAAACATCGTAGTTGTTGATATGCGGTAACATTTTTTTTATTTATATTAATCATCCTTTTTGTGAATCATGACATCATTCTTTATGATACATTTATTACTAATAGGAAATTTAATCGTTCTCTTTGGGCTTTCGTATTTTATAGGTAATTGAAACATTCATTTTTGGTTTATAGTCTTCTTTATATATATTTTTATATCTATTATTGATCTCCTCAGCCCAGTGGCGTTGGGGTAGCGTTTCGCGTTCCCACGCCACAGGTCCGAGCTTCGATCCCCACGTTGAGTAAAGTTGACTCAGCTTTTCATCCCTTCAGTGGGTGGAGAAACTGAGGACCCAGCATGCTTGGGAACTAAACACTGGGGGTTCCGCGTAAGGCTGACCACCTAACCGGAACATATACTTCGCACCTCAGGGCCCTTGGTCACGGAAAAGGAGATTGTCATCGTAGACCCTGGCCCCCTAGGGGCTATTGAGCAAAGGAGTTTAATTTGTTTAATTTTATTAATCTCATCATATCGTTACATCTTCATCTCTTTATATCATCTCTATTATTCTTATTTATACATATATATATATATATATATATATATATATATATATATATATTATTATATATATATATATATGTATATATATATATATATATATATATATATATATATATATATATATAATATTTATTTATTTATTTCTCTCCTTTATGTACAATTTTGTGTGCGCTATACCACAAATACTTTTCAGATATTTACCTGGTATTATGGATATATAAATGAAAACGAGCTCATGCATTTATATATATATATATATATATATATATATATATATATATATATATATTGCTTTAATATAAAACTCCAAGCTTCTCGAGAGGGCTTCTCGCAAACAAACTGATATTCTGAAAATCCATTGATACTCTTCTGGAATCAATGCTCCGCTGTGGACAAGTCACTAGCCAGCGACTTGTCGTTTCACCATCCGTACACACCTTTCGTTATGGACTCGCAACAACTGCTTCTGAAAATCTCATTAAAAGCGCCGTTTCTGATACTGATGTGCCCAGTCGTCAGGCCATAGCGATTTCACCTTTAGCCTTAAGTCCTGTAATCAGCTGCCTTTCCCATTATCTCGCCAATAGCGTTATGTTTGGAGAGACAATGCATAGCCACTTTACATATTTCACACCAGCTGCTCACTTTTAGTGGTTTTTTTTCCTGGGTGAGACCATTGTTATAACTGAAGGGTGGTAATAATGTAATAGCTCTTCGGTATATATGTAATACATCAAAATTATTTCACTTTAATATTTCTTTAAAAATCCTCCTCTCTCCCATTTTAATTCCTTTAAATCTTTTTCCCAGCCTCTAAATAGTTTAATTAAAGGAGTATTTTTGACTCAAAATTCTTCCCAAATCTTTCTATCCTAAAAATGCAAACTTTTTGTCTATTCACCACGGTTCCTAGCTGTCGCCGGCCAATGGCTCAGAGTTTTTCCCGATCTTACACTTAAATTGGCTGAGTAAGTAGGAAAATTCTTTCTGTCTTCGCTCTTGGATGCACCTTCGTCGGGAAGAGGGATTTTTGTGGCTTGTCCTTTGTCTGTCGTTAAGTAGAAAAGATGTCCGTTGTAGCAGCTCTGGAATAAAGTTTCAATTAGACTGGTGCCATTAGATATGCGCGGTGAAAGTTTTAAACATTATCGCCTGGAAAGCTATGCAAGTACTATTGTTAATATGTCCAATAAAGTGTGTTTTCTTGCACCGGCAGTGACGTCGTACTTTATTTTTCGTATTTTTCTCGCAAACTATGGATATATATATATATATATATATATATATATATATATATATATATATATATATATATATATATATATATATATATGTGTGTGTGTGTGTGTGTGTGTATGAATTATTATTTATTATTTTATATTATTATTTACTTATATATTTATATATATCCATAGTATGCGAGAAAAATACGAAAAACGAAAGTATTACGTCATATATATATATATATATATATATATATATATATATATATATATATATATATATCCATAGTATGCGAGAAAAATACGAAAAACGAAAGTATTACGTCATATATATATATATATATATATATATATATATATATATATATATATATATGATCAATATCTTAAATCTGAGAAAACCAAACCAAATCTTTGTTACTTATCTTGCAAATCTGTTACTTATCACCGGGGCTGCACGTATAGCTTGAGGAATGCTACTGGCGTGATTAATTTGATATTTAACTTTTAACTCATTCTAAATATATAAAGACTTCTGTACATTTATTTATCAAGAAACTGCATTGAAAAATTGGAAACAAGGACTAATTTACTATACTTTTCATATAACACTTCGTACACCCTTTTCATTGGTGTTCACAGTTTTAATTCGATTTTCTTAACTTCATAATTTTAGAACTAACGCACATTGTATTTTAATATCTAGATATGCTACATATGTAGTCCTTTAAGCACATTTTCGCCTCTTTATACACTATATGCTGAAACTAGAAAATATATATTTTTAATATATAATTACTTTTGCTATTGAAAATATGCCAATAAAATATTTATAAAATCTTAATTCTCATTTTTTAATTTTTGTATGAGTTTCCGTTTACCATTTTGGTTTTAAATGAAAGCCAAATGTTTTATTTACTTGTTTTGACTGAAAATTTTCATTTATAAACTTTTGCTCCAATTTTTCAATGAGTGTATTTTTAATTTTATTTGTTGTATACTATTTAAAAGCCTTTAGTTTTAATATTATTTTCATATTTATAAATTGTATTTTTTACATATTATGAACTAAAGTATATAATTTCTATATATGCAATGTAAAATTTCTTAAATTCATTTTATCAGAAATATAGTAATTAGAATCAAATCATGTTTATCAATTCTTTTACCGAATTTAAAATTTCTGTACCATGTAATGCTTCATTCTGAAGTATATAAAGTATGGAACTTAAAAAAGAACGTTTCTGCGATAGTATTTCTCAACTTTCCAGTATATAGAGTTAGTTTGAGATCAAAATCTCCTTCACACACTCCCCCTCTCATGCAGTAATAATCTGCACAAAAAACACTCAACTGCCAAAGAAAGCTTTATGAATTAAGCTTCTCGAGAAATGACGCAATTAAAACACAATTTAGCAATAAATCATTCTTTGGATTTTCATCAAGTTTGTGAAATAGCGTGGAGAAATAAGTAGAGGATTTTTTTAAACGCTTTCAGTTTGGAAGGGAAAAAAGTGTTTAGTTATATTAGTTTACAGGATATTTTAAAATTTAAATTTAATCATGTCTCCTGTGCTCCAAGCAACCCCCCTCCCCTTTATAGTTAAAAACTCATATATTTTTTTAAAATTTATAATACGATTTTCAATATTACATTTTGCGTGGTGTGAGGAAATTATTTGATAATTATAGTTTATATTTTGATAAAATTTTACCATTACATACTTTAAAAACGCAAGTTTATGAAAATGCGGGAGAGTTGTTAATTTATTAATTATATAAATAATTTTGTTACGATATTCTCAAATATTAAAAGGCTAACTTTCAAATAGTAGCCTTTTTTAAAAGATACTTAAAGTGAATTTAAAGTGAAATGATAATGTTTTTATAAAGTACACTTACACAATGGTTTTTGTAATTTGAAGATTTAGATTCCATTATTTAAATTTATTAAATAACGAGGACTTACTTACCTACTAATCCTAAATGTTATATATATATATATATATATATATATATATATATATATATATATATATATATATATATATATATATATATATGTATATATATGTGTGTCTGTGTGCGTTTGTGTAATATATCTAATTTATTACAAAAATATCTAAAATTCTCTTTTTTTCCCTTTCTACTTTTTTAATACCTTATTTGCCAGCCATGAAATGTCAGATTGAAAGGAGAGTTTGACGACTTTAATTCTTCTTACCCGTCTCTGAAATCTAATTATGCTATAAATGCTCATTTTCTGTCAATTGGACTTATTTTTTAGCCGTTCTTGGAAAATAGTTATCCTTATCGAACAGCTAAATTACTGCCTCTGTGGTTTTCGAACTCATTTAAATGTTCGAGGTACACTCTTGACTAACAAAAAACGCTGAATTGTGTAATGTTTCTTGGACTGCGCGACTGCAAGCTCCTTAGGTATTCTTGTTGCCATTATTGCAATTGAATCTTATTGCAATTGAACTCTCCATTATATCTGATATTTTAAAGCTGGAAAAATAGGTATTGAAATAAGAAAGGGTAAAAGAAGAATTTCAGTTAGAAATTTTAAGTTTGATAATTTTGATATATTATCTATACACACATATATAATGTTCTTTTATACACATATATATGCTTTTTAAATGGAAAATAAATATGTCATGGTGAAAATTAACCCCTCAACATGCACGTTCGAGTTAACTCGAGCGCTCTAAGCTGGCTAAATTGTGCACGCTCGAGATAATTCTAGCGGCGTTGTACTTTATGTTGCTATTATTTTTCACACTCGAATGCAATCAAGAATTGAAAATAACAATGTGAAAGAAAAAAAAATCCTTTTATTGATATTTATCATTTACATGGGATTGTAAGTTATAACACTTACTAATTCAAGTATAAAAAATATATTTTCATTCTAAATTCAACGTTCTAAATTGTATTTTTTACATTAAAAATTGATTTTGTTTGGCCGGCCTTTTTCAAGAAAACTGTGCATTAAGGGGTTCATCCGTCGGTTACTCGACGTGGAACTTAACTTTTATTTAAGATCTAAGGAGACGACATGTTTCTCTGTCGAGATCAGAGATGGGAATGATACGTTGAAAACACAAAGTCGGCCCCACAGCGAGGAGAGACGAATTCTTTAAAAAAAAAATTGATTAGTCAGCGTTCTTGTAGTAATTTAGTCGTTGTAGGAGTGAGCTACTTGACAGGGAAGACAGAAAAAGGGGGCGAATGGGCTGAAAATGAGCACGTATGATTTATGCTGATGCAACATGTGCTCGGAACGTTGTTGATACGGTAGGCAACGGTTCGTCATCATGCAACCGTAAGCTTCATTATGATTTTATAGGACATTTTCTTCCTTAAATATATAGGACAAACATAAAATGTCTTGCATATTCGTATGGTTTTACATCGTGGTCAAGTTAATAAACAAATTAAAATCCCAAATCATTCATGTTCTTATGAAATTCAACATTTTACAAATCACAGTTTTGATAACGTACAGATATCAATTATTGCTATAGTACCTAATATCAAATTGAGAACAAGCACAAAAGTCTACATATTTTAAAATTGAACACGTTTTATCCATTTGGTTTCAATACTTTAATAATGGAGAAACAATGAATTCCTGGTAGATATTCACCTATTTTCTGTTTACAATATAATAATAATAAAATTAATAGTCGTAATCGCGGTAAAAGAGGTACAGGTAAAACCAATAAAAACATAGATAATCTTAAAACTTCCTGTGTAGAATTAGTTAAATAAATTCCCACAAATAATTAAATTCCTTTTAACCTTTTAAAAGTGCTCTCTGAAGAACTAATTCATTTGAGGGACATATGCTATCCCAGCCCCTCTGAAAAGGTAATAAAGTTATAATAAATCTTGCTAAACGTAAATGGCTTTTAAATATCTGGAGATATATAAATGAATCTAGTTATAAAGCCCATTTTAATAGTGATAACATACACAATCTTTTTGTTATATGTGAGTTATTACGCAATAGAGCTAAATATTTTATTATTAATTTAAATTATGAATCTGAAAAAATTCAAAATTATTCTGTTGTATCTCATTTAAAAATAACTTTTATAATAAAATACCTTTTAAAAGTAATCAATTTATATAATAGTTATCTACCAGAAAAAAAATTAAAATTAATCTTACTTTTAAATATAATACTCCTTATAGTAGAAAGATATTTAATTATATTCTTGTTATATTTGTTTATCTTCAATAAGTAGTGTTTACGTGTTTTATTGCGATAAATGTTTCATATGTCATGTTAAATGGGGTCATTTATATTTCCATGTACCCGGATCCAACATATACATATATGCATGTATATTCCTTATGTACCTTTCAATTCCATTACAAGTACTCTTCTTTCTTGCCGAGCATTAAAACTCTTTTGAATGAAGTTTTATTTGTCTGTTTGTGCGACTTTGCTACGTTTCTTTCTAGAGAAAGAACCCAGAGTGTATTACAGAGACGAGCGGTGATGAAATTATTTTTACACGCTTTCGGGAATAATGGCGGACATACAGAAAAAAAAAGAATCTTTTGTCTGTACTAGACAACTCGAATAAAGAGTCGAATAAGTGAACAACCTGATCGTGACGTTCTAAACAGAAGGATGTTTATTTTTAAAATACGGAGTGCAGCAATTTTTCTGTTAACATTTTCCAAAAATGTTCGCGTTTACAATTAAGTCTTATTCTAAGGTTTCTAAGTAAATAAAAGTTGTTTTGTCATTCGTAAAAAGATTGTGCATTTTATTTACGGTAAATGTGTGTTTTTAGTAATAGTTAATGGTTAATAAATTTTCAAAACGATTTATTGCATCAAAAATGACCTAATTTCTACTTTATTAATTTTACTAATTCCATAGCCAGTTTAGATAAAGATTAATAAAAATTAATGAATGGCTCACATGTTATTCGGTAGTGAATGGCCTTGGCGAAATTGGCTGAAAATACCATACTTCTTTTTCATTGAATTATGAAATTATGAAGCCTTATGCGTAAGCAGGCGAACTTGTCTACTACCTAGACGATATACATGTAATATATCAAAATCATTAAACTTTAATATTTCCTTAAAAACCTCCTCTCTCCCATTCTAATTCCTTAAAATCTTTTTCCCATCCTGTCAATGTCTTCATCAAAGGAGCGTTCTCGACTTAAAATTCTTTCGGTCCATTTCCTAAATCTTTCTATCCTATAGATGTAAATTTTCTATCTACTCTATCTATCTAACTAACAGATTTCCCAGCTGTCGCCGGCAAATGGCTCCCCATTTTTTCCGATCTTACACTTCAATTCGCCGAGTATATGGGAAAATTATTTGTCTTCGCTCTTGCGTGCACCTTTGTTCGAGCAGAGTGATTTTTGTGTCTTTCTCTTCCCCGTCGTTGACTAGTAAAGATGTCCACTTTAGCAGCTCTGAAATAAAGTTTTAGTTAGACTTGTGCAGTTCTCTTCAATGTCAGCGGACTGCTATTTTATTACTGCTAACTAATTAGTTTTTCTTCTTGCCTAGTAGCCCGGGAAAGTAAAAACAATAGGAGCCACATAATTATTGTGGCTAGAGGAAATAATTTATTATATATATATATTATGTGTACATATGTATATATTTTTGTGTGGGTGTGTATAAATTTGTCTGTCTTGACACTCATGATTAATTTATCATATTTATCACACCGTATTTATGAACATGCACACATAATATTTTCTACATACATTACATAACAAATAATAAACAGAAAATACGCATCGTCATAAGCATCATTCGATTGAAACATTTTTCATGAAAGCATCGTTCGACTGAAAACCGTGTCCTTAGACTTTCTAAAGTACAAAACTGCTTTCTTTCACAACTTGACCAGTTCGTTGTTGACACAGTCGCCAAGTCATTGACAGAGGAGTGTATTATTATTTTGCAATCTGACTGATTCGACGTTGATGCGATAGCCAAGTCATTGAAAGAGGGATATATTATTATTTTGCCAACTCACCGGCACGATAATGATGCGATCGCAAAGTCATTAACAGACTAAGTGTATTCTAATTTCGCAACCTCAATGGTGCGACGTTGGTGCGATAGCCAAGTCATTGAAAGAGGGAAATATTGTTATTTGGACAACTCACCGGCACGATGTTGATGCGATAGCAAAGTCATTATCAGACTGAGTGTATTCTTATTTCGCAATCTCAATGGTGCGACGTTGACTTGATCTCCAAGTCATTGACAAAAGGATATATTGTTATTTAGCTAACTCACTGCACGAAAATTGATGCGATCGTAAAGTCATTAACAGAAGAGTGTATTATTATTTGGTAAGCTCAATGGTGCGACGAGGGCATGCATTGACAGAGGGATATATAGTTATTTGGCCAACTCACTGGTGCAAAGATGATGCGATCCCCAAATCGTTGACGAAGGGGTCTTGCTCAGTGTTATATATTCATTCATAAGAAAACCCTGATTTTGGACATCAAAGTAAAAGGTATTTATGCATTTGCTGGTTTGACCAAAGCCCAACTGCGACTTCTGCGATTGACAATATATAGAGGGAATCAAAATATGTTCCGCACTTTGTACTTAAATGAGCCAGATGCATAAAAAGGGATATATGTGGATGTCAAGAACATACCTGCTTTGTAAACTACCCTCATTATTGCGTGACAGGGGAAAAATAAGCAAAATTAGTAAGTGAGTATTTTGGAACCTGAAAGCTTTTGTTCTAGTCGTAATCACTGAATATTTTTACATATATATATATATATATATATATATATATATATATATATATATATATATATGTGTGTGTGTGTGTGTGTGTGTGTGTGTGTGTGTGTAATATATCAAAATTATTTAACTTTAATATTTTCTTACAATCTTCTTCTCTCCCATTTTAATTCCTTTAAATCCTTTTCCCATCCTCTAAATAGTTTAATCAAAGGAGTGTTTTCCACTTAAAATTCTTCCCAAAGCATTGTAGCCTAAAATTGTAAATTTTCTGTCTATTCAGCCCGTTTCCCAACTGTCGCCGGAAAATGGCTCCGTGATTTTACTGATCTCGCACTTAATTCGCTAAGTAAATTGTTTTTTTTACTGTGGGAAAATTCTCTCAGTCTTCGCTCTTGGGTGCACCTCTGTTCGAGCAGAGTGAATTTTGTGGATTTTCCTTTGTCTGTCGTTAAGTAGAAAAGATGTCTGTTGAAGCAGCTCTAGAATAAAGTTTCAAACAGAGTTATGCCGTTCTCTTCCATGTCGGCCCTACTGCATTTTTATTACAGTTAGCTGTTGAGCTTTCTACTTGTCATGGAGTTATATAATTAATGGTTTACACATGCATGTGTCTGTGCGTGCGTGCGTGCGTTTGTTTGTTTTTGTTTGTTTGTTTGTTTGTTTGTCGTTCATATTTATAGATATATATAGTAGAGAATCGTTATAGTAATATAAGATACAACGTACCCTATATCGATAACGCTTAGAATGACAAATGAATCAATGTAGGATGTACCCTAAATTTAAAGATATTCCTTGCAATAATAAGCCTCAGTAAAACGAAAATTTTCTCATCACCTTTTGTTATTACTTATTCCTAATTACTTATTAATTACTTATTCCGAAAATTACTTGTTATTTCCGTAATTACTTATTCCGAAATATAAAAGGAAAAATTGTATGCTATAGATTTTATGCTTACATTCTTATTTGATTGGACTGCGAAATACAAATGATGCA
>CM063505.1:2484101-2486601 GCA_032207245.1 Pardosa pseudoannulata
GGAAAATTTAATGTATAAGGTAACTATTCAATAGTTAGGAGATAGTATATTAACTAATATACTCTCAAGAGCCATCAACATTATGACTACCTGTCAATAACGAGTTGGCCCACCTTTGGCGGGCAACACAGCTTCAACCAGCCTTGGCATGGATGCCACAAGTCCTTGGTAGATGGACGGAGACAGATTGTACCACATGTTTAACACTAGATTGCCCAAGGCAGTCATTTTGACTGATTTTTAATTTCAATTAGAAAAACAATTATGAAATATAATGACACAATTTCTTAGAATTTTGTGACTTTTTCTATAAGATATAAATAGGTTTATGAATAATTGTAGTTACTTCCGCCCTCCTTTATTATATAATATTAAAAATTAATTTTAAACAAATTTCTTTACGTATTTGTTATTTTTTCACAATGCAGTCATTTTGACTATTTTTGGGCAATATAGGTATACAAGAAATCTCGGGCAATCTAGTGTTAAGCAACGGTTACCCAAATCCGAGATATTGCTAATGGGTGGTCTTTGAACTCTGAGCTAACGTCCCATCACAACCCAAATGGGTTCTATCGGATTGAGATCCGGTCAGTTAGCCAACCAGGACATTACCTGAAATTCAGCATCCTGTTCCTGGAACCACTCCAACATAATTTTAGCCTTGTGACACGGGGCGTTGTCCTGTTGGAACATTATATTTGCAGCTGGAAAAACAGAGGCCATGTAAGTGTGCAAATGGTTCTCAAGGATGTTCAGATACCCTGTAGCATTCATGGTCTGCTCTGCCACAACCATGGGTCCAGGAGACGCCCAAGCGAAATAATACCGCCAACACCGGCCTGTGTATGACCTACTGTACATTGAGGGAGCCACTGTTCGCCTGGAAGACCGTCTATCCTGACACGGCCATCGGCGTGATGAATGACAAACCGTGATTCATCTGACCAGGCAACTTTCCCACTGATCCATGGACCAGTCGCGATGTTCCCGGGCTCAGCGTAGGCGCAGTTAGCGATGACGCTTGGTAAGGAAAGGCACACAAGTGGGACGTTTGCTGCGTAACTCTATATCCAACAATGTCTGCTGAACAGTGTACTCCGATACTGTTGTACTTGACCCTGCATTGTATTGGGTTGTCAGCGGAACCACTGTCTGGCTCCGGGTTTGCTTCCCCATGCGAGACAGTCTCCGACGACCTCTTTCTTTGATAGCGTGTGGACGTCCAACACCCTGTCGTCTACTGCTGGTTTCATCGTCATTCATCCCCTTTGCATAAGTACTAACAACTGTAGATCGCGACCAACCCACGAGTCGTGCAGTTTCGGAAATTCTTGTTCCGAGCTATTAAGTCATTACAATCTGCCCTCTATTGAAATTGCTTAGATCCGGGGCCTCTCCCATCACACACAGTAGTAAGTGAAAGAATGATTCTTCAGACTCTCCAGCAGCAATTAAATTCCACTTCCACCTGATCACGTGCCTGCCACGTCATTCAGGCAAGTGAATTGCAAAATGTAGGGGGGGGGTCATAATCTTTTGGCTCTTGAGTGTATGTATGTATACTTATGTATATGCATATATATATATATATATATATATATATATATATATATATATATATATATATATGTGTAAGTACGTATATATATGCATGTGTATATGTAATTCTCTAAATAAGAATCTACATTACTTTCCTCAAACCAAATTTTGCCCCATCGATGTATGCTTAATTCAGAATATTTCCGTCACAGTCTCTTAAAAATGAGTACTTTCCCCCTCATCTTATCTCTGACTTTCCTCTTCCCCCCCTTCCCGTACATCGGTCAACCACCGTTCCACCGATGTCACGTGAAGCCTGAGTGTCGGCCGTCTACATATTCATGCCAAGAACAAAAAAAACCCTTTCGATATTAATCAAATTTGAGTCCTAAAAGCTTTAAAAGCCATTTCTGGTGACGGAAAAATATTAATTCCGGTCATTTCGCGTTAACGCAATCAGGGTTGCTCTCTTTTTACGAAAGAGCTTTCCGCGAATTAAGAACATACAAGAATAATGGAAAAAATTAAAGAATTTTAAAACAGTAATTCCTTTAAGAATTTTTTTTAATTCGTCGCTTTTTCGTCTTCAAAATGTCTCTTTTGAAGCGACTTAGACACATATTTTATGATTGAACACAGGGATTCTTAAAACGATTTCATTTTATTCGAACATGCAGTATCTAAATTTTCCTAGGTTTCTTGTAACTTTTCATGCATACATTAAAAACTGTATTATTTTAGGTTCACCTTTTTTTGAAAAATGAGTTTAAACAATGAGTAACAAAACTCGGTAGCGTAACTTTTAACTCACATTATGTGTATTAACACATTGTATGCGGGACAAGTACTACTACGCTTTCTGACAATTAATACTGGAGCGCGGGTCACGTACTAGTACGAGTTAGTGTTACAACATGGGTTGTTTGTTGGTACAAAAATAACGGTATATACAGGAAAA
>CM063505.1:2496601-2519101 GCA_032207245.1 Pardosa pseudoannulata
TAAAATCTGAATACTGTTATAATACGCTTATAATAGAAATATATAAATATGCCAATGACTCGAACTGAACTGTTGACGAATTTAGTGTTATGCACGACGAAAAATATATTATTAATTTATAGCAAGCACGCACACTATAATAATAAATACAATAAAGTACAAATACATCCGCAAATTTTTGATTTCAACAGATACCAGTTTAATAATTAATCGAATTATAGCAAATATCATTGTTCGATATAAAAATATATATTAAATTTATAGAATCACTCCGATAATTAAGTCACGAAAAACTTCTTGAACACAAAAGTTTGTAGCAGTATATACGATTAGCATCACAATCACGTACCAAAATAAAAACAAGTCATTACCCCAGTTTTTTGTAATTAAAGAAACCTTTACACATTGCAAACAAAAACTTTCTTCAAGTGGAATATTATATATGTAGTATAAATATTTATATAGCATTAGTGGAGGGAGAAAATAGCATATTATAAGAAAATGTTATTTACCAACCAAAAGTAAACATGTCAAAAAATAATGATAGCGAAAGGGGGAAGAAAATACACAAAAAAAAAGATATTTATGTTATATAAAAAATATGTTTTTGTATTAATAAATATAATTTATCTGCAAAAAAAAATTTTTTATTTTATATTTGTATATATTTTTATATGCATATATATATATATGTATATATTATATGATATATGTATATATGTACATGTATATATTGTAATTTATATATATATTTGTATATGTATATATGTATATATTTATATATGCATATATATTTGTATATGTATATGTATATATTTATATATGCATATATATTTGTATATATATATGTATATATTTATTATGCATATATATATATATATATATATAATATATGTATATATATATATATATATATATATATATTATATATATATATATATATATATATATATATATATATATATATATATATATATATATAAGTATAGAATACACTTTTGAATGGGAATTTTTCACTCTTTTCTTCCCAGGCTATACACGATATGTGTGTGTGTGTGTGTGAGAGAGAGAGAAAGAAAGAAAGAAAGAAAGAAAGAAAGAAAGAGAGAGAGAGAGAGAGAGAGAGATTGAGTGAGTGAGTGAGTGACTGCTGACAACTGACCACAATCAGTTCGCCTAATCATCAAATTCTTCAAATATCTTTCCTCTCGACCAGATGATCCTAAAAGCTTACGCGAATGTGTTTTTTTTCATTTATTTTGTTATTACGAAGGAGTTCTCTTTTAAATTGTTCCCAACTCGATTAATTTTTCCGATAAACCACCCTTTTTAGACCTGACATATATATATATATATATATATATATATATATATATATATATATATATATATATATATATATATATATATACATGTATCTGTATATATGATGGAGGGTGTCTAAACGTATTCGTTACGTTTTGCGACGAAAGGTATGTAGCATTTTGTGCATCGTTTTCCCGTTCGATTCCATTTTGTGGGACGAGACGTAAAGTCGACAGTCAGAAACCCTTTTTCATGCATACTTTACGAGTCCACTTCACGTAGAACGAAAATGGATTTTTCTCTTCTTCCTCTTCCGTTGTTTTCTCTAATTTCGTTCGAAATAATAATTTTCTTCTCCCGTCCTTACGATACTCGGGGGCTCCATCCACCGTGTTTCAAATAAATAACAAAGAGTCACCTTGTTAAACATGGGTAAATATCTTTGCATATGTCCCGGATAGTTTTTCCTATTGTTTTCTATTTTTAATGTGGAAAGGGAAAAATAAATTTGCATCCCTTTTAAATTTTACACGATTGTGAGTACAACCAAGCAAAAATGCTAAATTAAAAATATTTATGTTTTATTTTTTTTCTGTCAATATTATGATTGTAATATCAGTCTACAGCAAATAGATCCCCCTCTCAAACAATATAACAATTTATTTCGCATTGACCAACATTGCTAAATATAAAATATATCCCGATATTTCTGAAAATACGTTTTTGAAAGATGTTCATCCCTAAAAAACATGCGAACTCAAATCCTTCACCTCTTCATGAAGTAAAGAATTTTAATCGCTTTCATTTAACTTCACTTGTGTGACAGTTGTAATTTTGCAATTCATATTTAAGTATTTTCTCGACTCTCTATAGATTTAAACTTTACCACGTAGATTTCCGGTAACATTACAATATTAAAACATAAAACATTAGCATGGTTTTGGATTGCGTTATATTTGTCTGAAGAAATTTGAATTCTGTCTTACAGCCAATACAGTGGACTCCGCTTAATGTGATCCCGGTTAATGTTATCCATCGCTTATTGTTGTCAAAATCACTGGGTCCCGATTTTCTCTATTCATTTGTTTGTTAAAATGATCGCTTTATGGGATCGTGACATAGGTTTATGTTATCCGTTTCCAATCCTCATTTTAACTGGCAAAGGAATAATCACAATGTATTCAGAAGGAACCCAATCTTTACTTTCCCTTCACTGTTGTTTGAATTTCTGAGAATTCTCCCTCTTCCACCTAGAGAAATGGGGAATGATTAAAGGAGTGAGGTATGACACGTTGCTGGAATTTTTCATAAATAGGCACACCCTGCTGGTGGTCGATAGTCGTCAGATAAGCAGAAGGCAACACATTCTGATCGTAACTGAGAAGGAGCGTATTTACATTTTATGTTTTGCTCGCTTACGTGCAGTTTGTCGGTAGGGAAGCCAGAAAGCGAAATGACTTAACGTTAAAACAAAAGATCGCAATTTTAAATCGTTATGACAGGTTGATTATGTTGACAAACCATTTATCAGTGAGCTTCTTACTAAAAATGGTAGACAGTCAACAATGGATTAATATTTTAATTGTGTATACAATTCTTATGTTTTAAAGGATAATATACCGCACATAAATATAAGGTACGTTTTATTCATTTTGTTTTGAAATTTAGTAATTTGGAATTAATAGGGAGGGTAAATTTAACTAATTTTTTCATATCGTTTATTATTATCAATCGGTTAATGTTATCAAAATCACGGTGTCTCAAACTGATCCCATTAAGAGGAATCTACTGTATTAATTTTGGCCCCGAAGCTAATCTGTGTAGATATAAATTGATTTTTAAGACCATGATAACAACATCTATTTGTCATATAGATTCTATAGTTATTTGTCAGTTTATTGTTTATTCAACAGTTAAATTATTATAACTACAGACCATATATTTGAAGTGTGATACTTTTTCGAAGGTATCGCTTTTTAGGATTTGACAGGTACATCGAAGGAAACTATGTACCTGAAATCATGTACGGCTAAATACATCTATCACAAAGATTCCCTTTACTGTCCAGTTCGCAAATGCTATCGAGTAACAATATACCAATTTTTCGATTGTCTACAGTTATTTATTATTTTCTGATTTGAATGGAGATTTTATTTTGTTACGCTTAGAATATAAATTTTCTTTCCGAGAAGGCACATCTACTGAATCCACGCAATAACTAAATTAAAGCTTCAATTTACACTTTTGAGCAGCGGTAGCCCAATCAGAAAAGGCGCCAATCTGATAACCGGAAGGTTGTGAGTTCGAAACTTCAGCAGACCAAAGATCAGCCTTCTTCGTTAACACTAGATTTATGGACCGAGCCAATTTGGCTCATTAAAAATTTCACTATTTATATATAAAACTTTAATATCACTTTTCAAAAACATACGTTGGCTAAGTAATAAAATATATGTCAACTTTCATTCCTCTTCCCCGCAGACCCCTTTATTTTTGCATTTTCAAATGTGGTATACCTATTTCCACGGTGGTGAGAAAATTTGACTCGTAGAATGTATATGAAAATAAATAAATATAGTAATAAGTATAGTATAAAGTATATAAAATATAGTATAAAGTAAATATAGAGAAGAAGTCGAGAACACTTCCATTCCAATGAGCGAAATTCATGCTACTGACGCACGGAAGAATGGTAAAGTTTAACAATCGTGCCAAAGAAACAGATGTAGAAACCATTGTGCTCAATGGAATAGAGATGTTGGTGGAAAATGGGTTTCAAAAACAGATTTTATATGGAAAAAATGTCTTCCATGAATTTTTTGATAATAAACATTTCATTTATATGAATTTGGAACTATTTTCTTTGCAAAAAACTTCCATTTTCTTGTATAAGTCAAATGGACTCCCTTCAGTAAAAATAGGTATAGAATCAACATCCGTAAACCTAATGTTAAAGGCAATTAAAATAGGTTCGTGGTCGACATGGTCTCCAAGTTCAAAACAATATTTCTGGAGGTGGACGGCTACACCTGAGGGTTTTCTGCTTGGTTTAAAGCACAAGGATTCAGTGGGGGCAATTTTAAACTTGTAACCTACCATACTTTAAAAATTCTCTCCAGGTGTTGCTCAATGAGCAAAAGATTCGCAGCCGTGTTTGTCATAAAGATATCTAGTTGCATTTCAAACTTCATTGGAAAAAAAGTGTTTACATCTAATACAAAATAAATCTCATTGTAATTTTATTTATAAATGACATCCTTTGATATCTAAAGTGACAGATGATCCCCAAAGAAGACAAACTGTAGTATTCAAAGTTCATACTTAGCCTTATTTTGTACAAATGAGGATAAATTTATTTTAATATTCTCTTCCATATGTACCAGTGAACTACCCTAAACCTGACTTCTCAGAAAAAGGGGAGTCCTGCCACAAAACATAATCACTCTCTTCAATTTCAAATGAAAACTCACATTTATTGAAGTAAAGAATAAGGTATATTGCACATAATTGAGAATAAAAAAAAATTAACTTCATCTGCAATTATGTATATACACACTGCATGCAAATTTTATCTTTTACTTTTTCTTTTCAAGATTTTATCTTTGCATTGAAAAGAACTTCTCTAGTCTTTTTTAAATATGGCCCTTGTAAGAAAATCCTCCTTAAAATTTTCAGTTTCCTTTCTATTAGTTTATTTCTAGGATTCATTTTGATACAAGAGTTACTTCTTTCCTTTTCCTCCGACTTTTTTTTGGGGTCTAAATAATCAATAATGAGACTAAGTTGCGTCTCACCCAAACTATAAAATTTTCAGTTTTAAGCATCTTTCTCGGTAATTTTTATAACGTTTACTTGAGTCGTCGTAAACATATGTATACAAACATATATACACATATTTGTATAGTATATATAAATATATAGATAATATGTATATATATATATGTATGTATATAAGTTTATATATGTACATATATATATGTGTGTGTGTATACATGAATGTATGTATATGTGTATAGTGTAATATATATATATATATATATATATATATATATATATATATATATATATATATATATATATATATATATTACACTAGTATAAACTATTCGGGTGTGCGGTGTAACGATCCGTTACATGACCCTAACGAAAGAGGAGCGGAAGGTGACCTTTCGCAGCGGACAATTATGGTTAGCGGCAGGTAGAAACGGGTGTGCCTAACAATACACGGTGTGTACTAGGCCTCGGACTTAATTGAAATTTGTCCGTGGGCTGGAGCCAGCGCGTCTGAGATTTTGTGAGACAATTGAGTGAAAAGACTCGGGGAAATGATTGTAAATTATTACAGTGCCACATGTGCTCCCATTAGCGGTAACGAAAAAGGAAATTAAGTGGTTTGGTTAGGCTGAGTTAAAGACGGATTTTCGGCCACATATGGAAACGAAACAGCTGATTCAGGCGGGAAGTGGCCGCAAGATTGCATCATTCTGGTTCTGGAAGGTTCCAGAAGAATCTTGTGGAGGGAGCAAGGACAGCTATAAAAGAAGAATGGCGAAGCCAAGACGGGGCTTTTCTTTAGAGTTGCTTTTGGAGCTATAGTGTGGAGCTCGAGAGGAGTCCACTCGTCTCTCCGATTTCCGGAGTTTGCTTGTTTTAGAGACCGCCAGAGTCTCTGTTTGCTAAGAAGTCGACTTTCGACTTTGGGATCACATTCCCGTTATCTTACTATTTTGTTTTACTTCATGCATAGAAGTAGGTCGCCGAGTGTGACCCTTGCTCTCATTTTGAATCGTCTTGCATCCCGAGTTTCCTTCACGAACTCCAGCGTGATACGTATTCTGAGCGTTTAAACCTTGGTGTGAAATCGGACTGTACTAATCGTCAGACTGGAGGTGATAGTGTCAGCGTTCCGTACCGGCACTAATTAGCGAACTGTTCCAGTGATTTAGAAGCCTTAGCCACATTGTACGCAGTACCCCCGCATCCTAATTGTGTGAATGTTATCTCAGCACGAGATCCCAGAACATTTAGAAATCTACTGAACCTGTACATAGCTGTACATAATTTATTCAACTGAATAAAATATTTAGTCTAGATTAAACAGTTTCTAGCCTGTTTCATTGAGAGCTTCACTTACCATATCTCCAGTACGTTACAGCAGGACTAGAAATTTTAACAAATTTGTGTCCAGTTATTACATATTTAAGTAAAAAATAACCCGTTCCACTGCTTGAACTGGATTCATGTGTATTTAACAAAATGACTCTAAAAGTAATGAAGTCATATAAAAATAAGGATGCAGGATGGAAGTGTAAAGAATAAAGTTTCTTTATTTGGCTCGGACTTTACCCCCGAGGGCAGGATCTCCCTTTGCAACAGTTTTTCGAACCAAAGGGTCGCGGACATCTGAAATAATCCCCTTCCCTCTAATTCGAGGGTCAAGATTTGCTTCTTGCGAGCATAGAAAAACTCCGCTCAAGTTAAACAGCGTTGCGAGTTATAAAAACGAAGAGCGGGAGGCAGCACGGAGTAGCGTAGAAAAAAAGAGGAAGGAAAAAAACGAAAAAGCACGGCTCCTCCGAGAATTTCGCTTCCTGTACTAATGAAAAAGAATGAGAGGAGATAGAAAATTATTTCAGTTGAAAGGAATGGTGTATGGCAGGGAGGGGGGAGGGGTCAGTTAGCCGAAAATCTCTTAGGAATTATTCAGAATCAGATACATATCGTAGCAGAACGAAAAAAAATATACAAAAAATTTTTTTCATTAAATTATAGTAGATAATTATATCAGTAGATAATTATAGTAAATAATTATAGTAGATGATTATCTTATATTTTCGGACTATCACCGGTTTGGGTCGACATTTCCCATGCACTGATGGTGAATGTTGAAAAAATATTTTTGTTACGTTTTTAAATCATACTTTATTATTAAAACATGTAATGATGTATGTCAAAATAGCACATACCCGAATACTCCAAAGTCCCTGTGTTTATTCCAAAGGAAAATATCAAAGAGGATCTTCAGCCTACTACACCTCCAACCCCTGACTAAACAGTAAAAATTTATTTCTATTAAAAGAACAGCCGCAAAAGATAATCTTCTAATGCATGCAAAGAAAATGTTACAAACCTCAAAAAGAAAATTTCCTCCTGCTTAAATGGATGACACTGGGCGAATACAAGTCAAGTCCCTGATTTTGACCGGGGTCATGCAGATGCCCAAAATGTGTTGGCGGTTGTTGTTGGAATTGAAGACTCCGACTTTTATAAATTAGTAATCAAAACCTCAAACAGCTTTATGCCCTTAATCAATTTGTATTTTGTAAAGAAAATTTATTCTCCATAGATGAGATTTCTTCTCAAGAAATGTAGCTGAGAGAAGCCGCTTCAGCTCATTCGAGAAGTGGAGGGCATGGCTATAAACACTCTCATTGCAAAAAGAAATGTTTCATTACTAAATGCCATTGTAAATGTAAGGGACTCTTGTGCCATTCAAATCGCTACAACATTTTAAATTGCTGCAACAAATAGTATAGAATAACGTCAATCACATAATTAAGTTAATGATTAGCATTATTTTCTGTTCTAAGAGTGTTCGGTTTGTTTTAAGTTCAACATTTACATGTGCTATTACTATAGATTTGACTGAATTACGGAGAAGAAAATATAAATCTCCGACATGTTCAACATTCATCGTTAGTGCATGGGGAATGTCGACATTGACCGGTGTCAGTCAGAAATAAGGGTATTGAGCAAATATTTTGGACATACACCAAACGACTACGTGAATGAATACAATGAATACAATCACCGGTGAATGTCGACATTTTCCAGACTTCGGTCTTTCACCGTAACATACATACATACATACATACATACATACATACATATATATATATATATATATATATATATATATATATATATATATATATATATGTATATATATATATATATATATATATATATACTAAAGCACGAGTCAGTGCAAAATCTTATCTAAAATCCCATACTTTCATTACAAAATCTGAGAACTGATAGAAACGTTTTATATGGGCAAGAGACGTACGTGCATCTTTTGATTTGAGAAAATGCCGCCTTAAGGTTGAAGAAATCACATGGATAATATAGGAGAGTGAAACTAAAATGATAGCTTCTATAAGGGCCTATAAAAATAACCGTAGAAGCGACAACGGCATAAAAATGGCAAAGATCTCCAGAATTTACTTTGCGAAACGTGACAACTGTTTCAGAACGTGTGATAAAAGACCACGCTTAGTAATTATTAATTAAACCTGTAATTCTGGAAAGGGTGGATGGAATGTCACCTCAATGAATCACTTCTTTAATTTAACTGGAAGGCCTTGGAAAGTTAAGTTTAGATAAATAGACAGCGAAATGAGAGAATTTGAATGAGGTTATATCAGTTAATATATCATAGATTTTCCGATGGAAATAATTTCTAATAGGAGTGTTTCGTGCCATAGAAAAGGAAGGGAACTTTCTATTTTCGCTTCAGGTTCAACTCCGTTACAGGAAGTATAAAAGAGAGAGTATGGCAAACCGGGAGAGAAAAGCGAAGAAAAAAATTCTCTGGAGAAATGACTTCTCTGCAAATGAAAACGATAAGCGAGAAAACGGCTGGGAGTGTCTCGCCTAATTAAGATCAACAGCGTGGGGTGCTGGGCCGAGGAAGAATCAACCCATGGATTAATGGAATCACTTACTATAAAAGGGTTATATTGATAGAGATCTACAGTTTGTTTCAAAAATGACCGGTATATTTGAAAAATCAATAAAATCGAAACGGACAGTGATCGAAATACACAGTTTATTGCTAAATGCTTGGGACAATAGTCAATTTTCGAGCAGACAAACTTTCAAAATGAATTACAATATTTTACAACAGATGACGCTGAAGTCTGGAAAAATGTAAACTACGATATTTTCCAGATATCCAACGTGCGCAGCAATAATAGGGCGCATTTTCAGAACGAAATGATCAGAAACCTGTGTCAACATCTCAGGCGGGACGGCTTCAAGTGCTGAACAGATGTACTGTTCCAGTTATTCAACTGTTTCCGGATAGTAGCGGTACACGTGGTCTTTTAAAAGTCCCCACAGACAAATATCGGATTTCAGATTTTTCCAGACTGCATCGCCATCTGTTGTGGAATATTGTAACTCATTTTGAAAATTTGTCTGCTTGAAAATTTATTATTGTCCCAAACATATTGCAATAAACTGTGTGTTTCTATCACTGTCCGTTTAGTTTTTATCGATTTTTCAAATATACCGGTCATTTTTTAAACACCCTGTATGTAATATATAACAAAATAATGAACCCAAAGTATCTCTCTAAAATTCTCCCTTACACCCTTCTCATTCACACCTTATTTTCCAGCTGTAAAATATCAGATATAAAGGGTGTTTGCCGACTTCTTTTTACCCGTCTCCGAAAATAAATCTGGTATGAATGATCATTTTCTGTCTCGTGGCCATATTTTACAGCTGTCCCAGAAAAATAGATTCGCTACTCCAATAACTAAATGGCTTCCTGTGGGGTTTGGGAGCTAACCTAAAGGATCAAGGCTCACTCTTGACTAACAAAAAACGCTGAATAATGTAAGTCTCTTGGGAACAAAATCACGTGATCTGTCGCTGTGGGGTGCCATTGAAAGATATATGTTTCTTGTAGCCTAAGACGTAAAGCTCTTGCTACAGACTGTCTGTTGACTGGTGCCCTTTAAATACCAATAAATGCGAAGTTTCGAGATGCTCGCCTTGTTTTACTGATGAGGGCACCACTGCAAATTAATTTGAAATTCTTACTACCCAGTTAGTTTCTGCAATAATAGTGGCTAGTTTCCTGTGTAATCGATAAAAGACAATGTCCGGTTACATTCGCACACACACATATATATTGTCACTAAAGATTACAATTATCTTCATATTTCTTTTTTTTATTTTTTATTTTCCAACCCCCAGGATAAGTCAACAGTATACATCATTGGTATTACTATTTTTTCCACACTTCCCTAAAGTACAGAGTTCATTAAAATGGGCTACGTGTGTCTGTTTCTTTACTTTCTATTACACAACTGGTCTTTCTCCCAGGCAAAACTGATGGTTCTGACCACGTTGAAGCCGTTGTTTGCAGTCTCTCTTAAAATGTTTTAACGAGCCATACAATAAATGCTGATCTAAAACTCTTTCTCGTGAGAAGTGTGTGATTTTGCCATCCCCGAGACAGGATTTCCCCAGATTAAATAAATACAAGTTTGTCTTTTGTATGATTTTGTGTTCTGCGAGATAGCCTTTCTCGCTGACTGCATCTCAGTGACATTGCCATGGTAGTCCTGGCAATTTTAAAGTATGGGCTATTTCTCCTTTGTTATCAGTTAAGAACATTTTTACCTGTTTTATATATATATATATATATATATATATATAGATATATATATATATATATATATATATATATATATATATATATATATATATATATATATATATATATATATATATATATATATATATATATATATATATATATATATATATATATATATATATATATATATATATATATATATATATGTATATATATATATATATGTGTGTGTGTGTGTGTGTGTGTGTGTGTGTAATATATTAAAATTATTTAACTTTAATATTTCCTTAAAAACCTTCTATATCCCCCTCTAATTCCTTAAAATCTTTTCCCCAACCTCTAATTGTCTTAATCAAAGGAGTGTCTTCGACTTAAAATTCTCCCCAAAGCGTTCTATCCTATAGATGTAAAAATTTTCTGTCTATTCAACACGTTTCCCAACTGTCGCCGGCCAATGGTTCCGCGTTTTTCCTGATCTTACAATTAATTCGCCGAGTAAGTAGGAAACTTCCATCTGTTTTCTTTCTTGGGTGCACCTCTGTTCGAGCAGAGTGATATCTGTGTCTTTCCCTTGTCTGTCATTAAGTAGTAAAGATGTCCGTTTTAGCAGCTCTGAAATAAAGGTTTGATTAGACTTGTGCCATTCTCTTCAATGTCGACCGACTGAATTTTTATTACTCCTAGCCGTTTAGCTTTCTTCTTGTCCAGCAGTTTTATAATTATCTGGATTATATATATATATATATATATATATATATATATACATATATATATATATATATATATATATATATATATTTATATTTATGCATACTATCTGTATTCCCGGATTTCCCTACTGTGTTAAAGTTTTTCGAAATTCAGACTTTTTCAGTGTCCAATTCTGGACCCACGACCAGTGTTTACAACATGTGTGCCTCTACTCATATCAGGAAGCCGATCCTTTGACCCTTCCACCCTGTGTCCCCCGGAGGAACACAGGATAGCCCGAGGATTTGTACTATATATACTATATACATGTACGTATGTATGTGTACAGTGATCCCTCGTTTTTCGCAGTTAATGGGGAACAGAGCCTTCTGCGAAAGCTGAAAAACTGCGAAGTAGGATTTGCCCCAAGGAATTTTCTTGTATGCGAGTACACAAATGTTTTAAATATTTAAACAGTATTTATACTCTACGCATTTAAGGCAAAAATGACAACAGTATGCGTATTTACTTAAAGGTGTGAGTGCTAATTAATAAGGTTAATTACAAAACCTTATAGAGTAATACAGATTGCTTTCTGAGAGAGGCGAAGAGTCTCGTGGTGGTGGCAGAGAAGAGGCTCTCACTTGACTTGTAGAAGTTTTAGGCTCACTCGGAGACTCTTCTGCTGGAGCCGCTGACGGTAGAGCCGGAGGGCTTTACCTTCGAGAGAAACAGGGTGATGGGTAGTTGTTGTCTTTGTTTTTTCTCTCATTGGTCGATGTCTCAAAGGAAACCAATCACGCGCCTTTAAAGAAGCCCGTGTATGTACTCTGAGTCAACTCATCTTTGGGAGGGAAACAGGGTGATGGGTAGTTGTTGTCTTTGTTTTTCCTTTTAGTTCAAAATTCCCCTGGACAAGGACATAACCCCGTCCTAGCGATTGCTGAACTCGACAGATCGAACCACATTGTCTTCAATGTCTCGTGCAAATTCTTGCCATATTGCAGATTCTCCAGGGTAAGGCCACGCTTTTCAGTTTGTTCTTAGTTTTCCTCTTCATTTTCTTCCTCACTTGCAGACTTTGTCATTTCAAGACTTGTGGTATGTACTCTGAGTCAACTCATTTAACTCTTGTTTAGCATGCAGGGATCCTTCTCTCTCGCGCATCAGCATGAAACAACGCTCCTTTCCGTGATCTGGCTGCCGACATTGTTGTATTTTTTCATTTTTTTTTTAATATTTTGTATAAACCCGCGAAGCACTGAAGCCGCAAAACATGAAACGCGAAGAGGCAAGGGAACACTGTATGTATGTATGTATATATATATATATATGTGTGTGTGTGTGTGTGTGTGTGTGTGTGTGTGTGTGTGTGTGCATTTGTATGTATGTATATATGTATATATGTATATCTATATATATCTATCTATATATATGTAGTTGTATGTATGTATATATATGTATATATATTTGTATGTGTATATATATGTATATATATATATATATATATATATATATATATATATATATATATATACAATATGTATGTATACATATGCATTTTTACATATATATATTTGTATGTATATGTATACATATGTGTGCATTTGTATATATATAATATATACATATGAATATTTTTCTTTCGTCAATGTAATATACATTTCTAATTTCTACATATTTATATGCGTATCATTTATACATATATATATGCGTGTGTATAGAAATGCATGTTCTATACATAGGATGAATAAATAAATGGGTATGTGCCTTTGGATGTGATAAAAAGCAGACGTGGAGAAGAAAGTAATGCTCCTGCTAATCCTAATACTAATAATCTCCGTCTGCAGAGAAGGCCGCCCGCATTCATTTTTAAACACGCATTATTTGCTGCTGCGCCGCAAATAGAATACTTACCTCGCACTACGGTATTGCATTCAGGGAAGGACAAAATATTATATTCATATCTGTCTCTGTATGTGCATACACACACAAATATGTAAAATATCAAAATTATCACACCTAAAATATCTATCTAAAATTATTCTTCTTTCATACCTCATTTTCCCGTAGTATAATGTCTTCTATAAAGGATTGTTCGCCGACTTAACTTCTTTTAACCAGTTTTCTGAAATTAATTCTAGACCCACATAACACAAAAGCTCCACAGAATGTCATATGGATGTCTCTTTGGGGCAGATCAAATGTCCACAGGAAGTCGCGACTTTGCCTTCGGAAATCTTCTCCAATGTCGCAGGGAGTGAAAAAGTTCCCTCGATTTGGGGTCGTTCGAGGGTCGTCACGATGTGTGACATGATGTCGAGCGGATGTCGTATGAGTGTCTTAAATGTAACATCAATTTGTGGATGGCCACTGGATTTCCTCTGGACATTTATCCACTTCCAAAGTATGTCGAAAGTAAGTCTTAAATTGGACGTCCATTTATAGAGGTCGTGAGGTCGTTACGTTTCATATTTCTTGGATGTCTGAGATGCTTATACGACCTCCATTTTAGTTACCTTCTGGATATCGGGATATCTTACGGATATCCAGAGGATGCTTCGAATAATAGCCTAACCCTTTCGCTCCGAGCAAAATCACGTTTGATATATATTTTTTTTCTCTTATGTCCAAAACATTTTTTTGTGTTAAGAACTAGGAAGGCAAGTTATGACCCAAAATACTTGACATAATGTACAATCCTAGTTTCAATACATTATTTTGGTCATAAGTGAAAAAAATACATCAAATGTTATGAGCTGGGAGCTAAAGAATTAAGTCACAAATTATTTATTTTATATAATACTTTATTTTTAATCATACTTAAGAAAACGTGAAATTAAAATTAAAGTATTATGTAAGTGAAAAATAGAGTGAAAATAAACAAGGAATTAATCTAACAACAAAAATATCATTTTCACTCGCCACCTTTTCGAGCTGACTTAAACAATCTGAGTTCATTTCTGACTGTTAATAACGCTGACTAAGCTCTTGATCTGATAGCAAATAATCCTCGGGATCCCTCTCTATTTGTGACGAAATTTGTAACAGAAGGGTGTTCTCGTCATCATTCGATGCTGAGCTCTTTTCGGGTAAAGTTGTTCATTTTTAGTCTCCAGTAAGGTTAAAGTTCTTCCACGGCTTCTTTTTAATAGAACCACGACTGGAAATGACGTAGGTTCGTTAGTTGCCTAGTACGCCTGTTAAATTCAAAATAATTGGGAGTAAAAATGAATTGCAACGGTGGGTTAATTTCGCCACGTCACACACACACATGTAAATAATCCTTAAATTATAAAACTGTTGGACAAGGAGAAAGCTCAACAGCTAGCAGTAATAAAAATGAAGTCGGCCGACATGGAAGAGAATGGCACAAGTCTAATTAGAACTTTATTTCACAGCTGCTAAAACAGACATCTTTACTAATCTACGACAGACAAAGGAAAGACACAAAAATCACTCTGCTCGAACAGAGGCGCACCCAAGAGCGAAGACATAAAGAATTTTCCTGCTTACTCAGCGAATTAAGAGTAATATCAGGAAAAACGCGGAGTCATTGGCCGGCGACGGCTGGGAAACGTAGGGAATAGACAGAAAATTGACATCTATAGGATAGAAAGCTTTGGGAAAAGGATCGAAAGAATTTGAAGTCGAGGACGCTCCTTTGATGAAGACATTGAGAGGCTGGGAAAAAGATTTTAAGGAATTAGAATGGGATAGGAAGTTTTTAAAAAAATATTAAAGTTAAATAATATTGATATTATATATATATATATATATATATATATATATATATATATATATATATATATATATATATATATATATATATATATATATATAACCATTCGAAATGAAAGAAGAGAAATTGTGAGAAGGCAATGTGGTGTATCTCTGAGGTAGGAGGGCACCCTCTTCGTACCTCCCTGTGACGTCAATATACTCAAATTTCGTTATGGCGATCTTTCATATAACGAAGACCCGAAAATAACGGACAAAATCTTGGACATGTCTGTTTTGAAAATCCGGAGCGGCTTATGCGATAAAAAAAAGTAACTTTTCGTCTCGCGTAATAATCGGAAGCTTGGCAGGGAAGGTACGAACAGCGTATTTTTGGTTAAGGCAGGCTTCATAGAATTAAGGGAAAGTAAATGGAACGTTATGACAGTTGTGGACTTTAAATCATTCTTTTTGAATTGTGTTGGTACACAGGGCCCGATTAAGGCAAAGTTGGGAAAGTTGGGCCCAGGACCTGGTAGTCTTTCGCCCCCCCCCCGTACTCTCCTTTCAAGGAAAAAAAATTAGTTTATAAAAGAGGATACAAACGAATATTTTTGGAGGAAAGCTTATATTAATATTTTATGTTTCCATACCTTTGTAGTACAGTCGAATGCCAAAAGTTGTATATCCTCAAGGATGTAAACTGTAACACTTGCAATTAAGTTTTTATATAAAACATAAAACATCATAGGTAAGATTAACAAATAATAATAGCTATTCGTAGATTTTAAGACAAAATGAATAAGAGAAAAAAATAATAAAATCTTTAAAAAATTTACAATTTTATAAAAAGTTATTTTTACTTTATAAAAATCCATTATTTCAAAAAAAAACAAGAGACGTTAAATTTATTCTTACTCACGTTAATTTATAAAATTTTTAAGCAAAAAAAAATTTAAATACAATTTTCAAAGTGGTCTTTTTCTCGCTTTTATGGAAGGAAAATCATCGATAATATCGTTAAAATCGAGTTTCGAAGTCATTTCATTTTCAATTGTGAGCAAAGAAAAAGCTGTTTTTATTTCATTTCTGAATAAGGTTTCACGAAATATTACTTGAAGAATGAACAAAAAACATTTTCAAATTTTGTTAATTAAATTATTTAAAATTTAATAATAAAATACCGACTTTTAGGGGTCCAGTCGTCCCGTGCTTTAATGAGGTTCTGTTGGTACATTTAAAATATATTGCTATTTTGAAAGTTAATTTTATATTTTTTTGTTAATGCGGAGTAACCTATATTTGTGAATTAAGTTCATTTTTGTCATAATTAATAACAGCATCTTCCGAACGTAGGGCGACAGAGAACGGTCGAAATGACCGTTCGCAGTCTTTCTAGGTATGCCTCCGTTCTACTGTTCAATGAACTCTTCAAATACACTTTACTTTCTGGATAGGCTTTCATTTGGATTCTTAAATAGAAAACAATTGCAATATTTATTGCAATATTTAAAATGAAAAAAAAAGAAGTATCATGTATCCAAAAATCTATTAAAAGGAGAACGGTTCTCTTGATGGACGATTGGAGTGTGTTCGGGCGTTCATTCCGGAGCCGGTAATGAAGTGGGGAATCTTCTCCGCTGTGCTCTCATACTTTTTCATTAGCGCTGAAGTGAGTAATACTGTGTGACGCCCGACCATTCCCTTCTGTTTTTCTTCCTGAACAAAAGAGCTAGCTGCCACTGTTCTTTCTGCGAATGTTGTTTAACCCTCGAGAATTCGACTCCGGAGAACTTTTCGAAACCGTTTCACCTCACAATGGGGAGAAAAACGTTAACATCAACCGTGACAAACTCGGACCAAGTACAGAAGGTATAAATGTATGTGGATCGCAAAAAAATTAAACCTATTTATTTGGCGCTGTGTTATAGAAAATAGTGTTAACAAATGCAAATTAATACGGAATAAAATTACTTTTTATTATGCACATTTTCTGATTTAGTTCAAGTGCAATATGGCAACACTTTTAAAAAAGCGTAAAATCTACATAAACACCGATAAAGTCTCGTGATCTGCAATATCACGTAAGCTGAGCAGAAGAAGCTCTTTATTCAAATTTCACTTTACATCCATTGGCACAGTTAAGAAATTAATTTCCGTACTGATTTGCATTTGTTAACACTCTATTTTCTATAAAGCAGCGCCAAATATTCCCCCAGCGGTGACTTTTGGAACTAATTTGTTTTTTCGCGGAATCCTTCGTCCCCCGTCTTGTTTAATCTTTCATCAAAATGTGGCGTCATTCTCGCAAATAGATCGCGCTACAGAACACTGTAAGTACTGTCAGTTTTATTATGGCCACCCGTTTATATTATACTTTCCGAGTGATCAAAGCATGGAAGACACATATTGGTTCGTGTATAAAAAATTCTTTATTGTATTTCTTTTGTATATGGCTACGCCATTAGATATCCTTTGTTCACATTTTGGGACGACAAGCGCGGAAAATGTTACCACCCATACTCCCCACTCAGAAGTGCCTTTTGGCGTTGCTTACCTTAACAAGTTCTTGTCTACTTTCGCGTCAGCTTCTTTACTCTGTACATTTCCGCTGGAATGTGTGTTTTTCTAATATTACATCGTCGTTAATGAGTTCCAACTATTTTTAATTATAACTTGATCAAATCTTAACCCCCACTTTTAAACCTGACATATTACAATATTACAAAAAGTGCTTTATACAACGTTTAAAACAAGTAGATATTTTAATTTATAACATCCCAATCAGCTTATGCATTTCATATTACAAAATATATTCCGCTAAAAGCAAACAGCTCATGAGAGTGTTACGTACTCTAGGAAGAGTTCAGGAGTAGTGGTGTAAAGAGAAATTTTCTTCAATTTTTTTTGTTTTGTTTTGGAGCAACCTGTTGCCTCGTCGTTATTTATTCCTCGTTGTTGTATGGAACCCCGGAGTATCGTAAGGAGCCCAGAGAAAATGATTATTTGTACGAAATTAGAGAAAATGGCGAAAAAGAAAATGCATTTTCGGTCTGTCTGAAGTGTGCTCGTAAAGTATGCATGAAAAAGGGGGTCAGACGGCATTTCTGTCGGCCATATATATATTTATCTTCTATTTGTTATGCAACACAAGAAAATGCAATGCAACGAGTGGATAAAGAAGCGGAATAGAGTTTAAAAAACGGTATTCATGCTCCACTACAGTAGTTAAAACTGTCATTTTAACTATACATTTATCTCTTATAACATTCTTTATCCTTTTTTCCTTAAGTAAGCTATATTTTTATAAATACATTAACTATGTATAACATTGCATATTTGGAGCAGTGGAGATCTTTTGTTATGAAACTGCTTATACATAATATTTCTATCATATCTCACCAAGTTAGAGAGATATTGATTCGTTGGCGACTTTTTGGTCCATTAATTTTGTCACTTTATTCGCCAAGTTGGCAATGGGTTTGGCGACATTTGAGACCTGGTACCAGACAGAAAGTTCCATACACAGAGAGCTCTATGGTTCTGTAAAGGAAGTCCTTTCGATCACTAGCATGTCATAGGATAGATGGTGTGGTCATTACCTGACGAATGAGTGCGATATCTTTGGGTTTATGTGCTATCTCCTCAAGCTGGCACGATGAAGTATCGTATGTGACGTTTTAAATGACTCATTTATTGACAAATGAGCAGTGGTTTTGCTGCCATGTGGAACCTGGTACTTTTCATGAAGTTTCCTGAAAAAAACCATTTTGTCATTTTATCTCCAAGTTGACAATGGTTTTGGCGACATTTGGGACCTGTTACCTGATAGAAAGTTCAGTACCCAGAGAGCTCTGTGTCTCTGTAAAGGGAGTCCAGACTCGTTAGCTCATTAACATGTCATAGAATAGATGATATGGTCCTTACCTAACGAATGAGTGCGATATCATAGGATTTATGTGCTATCTCGCCAAGTTGGCACTCATATGTTGCCAAATGAGCAATGGTTTTAGCGCCATTTGGGCTCTGGGACTTTCTAGGAAGTTAATTGGTTCTAAATAATGTAGTACAGACTCATCAGATCAGTTCATTTCTATTCAGAGTCATGCAGAAAGCACTTGAATCGTTTGAATCGTGTTAGTTAATGTGTAGTAGTGCGCCACGACTGTTGTATTCTTGTAATGTAGTATTGCTGTATTCCTACTTTAGACGAGGATTATTGCTGGGTTAACAATGATAATTTGCATCATCGTTTATTTAAAGATATTAATAAATTTCTGTTGTATTGATAATGCATTCTGTTGTTTACAAAAGTCCATTAAACCCGATCCGTCAGTTGCAACTGCAATGAGATATTTAATTTTCATTAAAAAAAGGTTCATTTTTTAAATGCTTTATTAGAGTCTATTTCACTTTCTAATGGGTAGATCGGTTTTTACCGGAACCAGAGTACTTGTGTTAGATTTCCACTTTTGACATGGATGTTCGGAATGAGCAATAAGTCCCGGTCTCATTAGACCTCCTGATCAGAATGGTAGAAAGTACGGCTTAAAACCAATCATTCTCTGTATGAGATTGCAAAATTTAAACCTACCCTAAGGTACTTGAAATTTACAGATGCTGCTGTTTCTCTCCTTGGTTGAAGAAAGGCGTCTGTCCAAAGAAATATGGATCCTTTCGATCAGCCGAAATGCAATACAATACCTACAAAATTAGAGACTTATTGCGGATCAGAAAGGAATTAGCATTATGGAAAAACTCAAGTCCATGTCCAGTTTTAGTATCCTCCGTCTACAATAGATTACGTCCCGTGGGAATTTAAAATATAATGATATTGCGGATGGAAGAGTCTACCACGACTCTTGTCATTGGTGATCCTCTGATGTACCTTGAGCAATAGTCAAAGCTTCTATTAACCATCTGTTGGAAACAACCACTAACCCATCCGTGGTATTCTAGAGAAAGTCCAATCGTTTTTGAGGTTCACCCAACTGCGTTGCCTCGACTGATGTCGGGACCTCTGGCGGTTTCCAGTGGTACTATAGAAATTTCTCTGTTTGCACAAGCGTAATAGTGAAGAACCACTGCACAGTTGCACTCACTTTGTACGTGGGGATCTTTTGAGGAAACCTTCTTCCGTCTTGGATATACTTAAAGCGAACAATCTCACAGATCTGATCTTATTCAGGTCAGAAAGATAAGCAAGAAGAAGATAATTTGGAATGATATAAAATGCATCAAATATGTTCTTTGAAATGCAGAAAAGTACGGAAGATTGCGGGTTCGGGGTTAGAGCCGTCTAAATATCTGCCTTGTTTATTAAAAATGTTTAGGGCACAAGTTCGAGGTCACAATGTCCTCCAAGTTTGCAAACGGTCCCTTTGGCTGAAAGGTGTCTACTGTTTGATCCCTGCTTCTAAGTGACAAAGACACGTTATCTATGGGTCGAATGGGTACAGAGTTGCTCTTCGAACCAGGAGTTAGTGGATTCGAATGCCATTATAAGCATGGATACTAGTATCCGTTTGGAATCAGCTTTAAGCTATTAGGTCCCAATCTAATTAGCCCTAATTGTGTTCTCAAAAGATTAGTGGTGGCCGCTTATAGAGTAATTCAACTATAAAATGATCGACACAAATTCCGTGACGTTTTATGAGTGAAGGATTAACTGGCAATTACCAACGAATTATTCATAGAAAAAAGCATTGACGAGCCAATGCAAAAAGGGAAGATTCAAACCGAATCTTTTTCCATTATTCGAATGAATCTCCCCCTTCCCAAACAAAACAAAAACAGACATCTGTTGTTTTCTGGCCGCCCTCCAAACGCGATCGATTCGGAGCAACACCAAAAGTCTGCGCTCGGTGTTTCATGCCACTCACTGCCGATTATGCACAAATTACATTTGGAACGCAACAATCAAACGAAAAAAAGAATTCTTGCTAGCCTTTCCGTTACTTGGGGTGCGTGAGAGATCCGGCAGGTTCACACTTTCTTATTGATACACTTTTTATCGAAATAATGAAGGAAATCTCTAAATTTGATCTTCAATTATTTCGCTGTAAATGGAGGAAAACGATTTCACGTGTACGAGAAATTTCGTTTAAAGAAATTAAAGCGTAAATAGATTCTTAATTCAATTGGGCTTTTTTTTTGTTCGATATGGAAAATTTGATTTTCGTAACAATGTTGGGGGAACAATAAGGTATGGAAAGAGTAAATATTAAGCATCGCAATGCGTGATTTGATTTAATCATTTAATTCTTTTTTTCTTTTCTTTGTAAAATACTACTTTTATGGACAATGTTATTTTTTAGCTTATATGTATTAAGGAAATTATGAAACAAATTCATGCCATTCCTTTTTTTTCAATTAACTTTGCTTAAAATCACAGTTTAGATTCTAAACTTTCTAGAAAAAGCGAAGAATAAAAACATCTAGTGAATGAGTGTAGAGAGAGGGGCCTTGATCTATGAGACAAATGCAACACTTATATATATATATATATATATATATATATATATATATATATATATATATATATATATATATATATATATATATATATATATATATATATATATATATATATATATATATATATATATACAGTCAGTACAGGCTATATGGTAACCCGCTTATATGGTCAGTTTTCTAAAGTCCCGTCTAACTTAATAGGGAACATGTGCTAAAGCGCACCGCTTATACAGTCATTTTCTTTTTCTTGTTA
This sequence comes from Pardosa pseudoannulata, assembly GCA_032207245.1. Classification (NCBI taxonomy): domain Eukaryota; kingdom Metazoa; phylum Arthropoda; class Arachnida; order Araneae; family Lycosidae; genus Pardosa; species Pardosa pseudoannulata. The sequence goes on from CM063505.1 coordinate 2,518,441, forward strand.
CCTGTTATATGGTCAGTTTTCCTTCATTTCCCACATTCTTGCTTGTCGAGTCTTGATCGTCGAGTTTTGCACCTTTCTCAGTTCTCACCCCCCACTGATAACAAGTGAACATCTGTCTGTTTATTGAAGTATCTCTGTCATACCTCAGGTGTCATTTTACTAATTCCGAAGCCTCAGATGAGCATTTAAAAGCTATTCGGGACTTAGAAAAAGTGGCGTTAACAACCAACAAAAGGAAGCAAACTTATCTGAGCATATCTGATTATTTTTAAATACATTGAACATGAATGTAAGTATGTACGTGTGCTGTACTTTGATTAGTTAGGTAAGCTAATAAATTTCTTCCCAAAAAATACTGCATATATTTAATGTATTTTTTACTTCTCGAATTAATATTTAAAATGTTCTTAGATGTATGATTATTTGTTTATTAGTTGAATATAACCCTGCCATAAATCAATAGGGTTGTATTGTTCCGCATATAGGGTCACCCCGCTTATAGGGTCTGATTTTTCTGGACCGTTGAGCTAACCATATAACCGATACAGACTGTATATATATGTATGTGTTTATATCTAACGAAAACGTTAGATTTCTAAGAGAATGTAGCTATTTTGCGAAGAACCCCAAAGTCAGTTCCTTAAGGAAATTATGTTGTCAG
>CM063505.1:2526601-2548414 GCA_032207245.1 Pardosa pseudoannulata
GACCAGGACGGTTAAAACCACTGGTTTAAACCCCCATGGTTAAAACCGATACAACCCTGATTTTTAGAGGTATCGAAAATGAGACGCAACGCATGAAAGATTTCAAACAAAACATCTCAATATAAGAAATACTAAAATGCTGCAATTTATATTAATTTTTGAAATTGTTGAACATTAATACTTTAGCAATTGCATACATGTCCTTCTTTTAGTACTTTGTGGGCCACTTCCTTCTTTCGAATCTTCTACCGCAGTGTGTTCCAATTGTTCAAAGTCCTCATCAATCCAATGAAACCACCTAATTCGGGTACCAGTTTGTTTGAACTTTAAGATGTTAAAGGAAAGGTTATATAACAGTGCTTTTAATCTTCACCCATTTTGGGGCGTGGGGGGGGGGGGGGGGGGGGGGGGGGGGGGGGGGGGGGGGGGGGGGGGGGGGGGGGGGGGGGGGGGGGGGGGGGGTGTGTGTGTGTGTTTGGTTTTGTTGTGTGTTTGGTTGTGTTGTGGTGTTTTTTAAGATGTAGATTGTGACAACTGCAATGTTCTTGAGTGAGAAGTAGAGTGAAGAAAGATCCCAGTCATAATAGAATTGGAAATCACTTTTATTTTTTCTGGAGTAAATATTGGCTATATACAACGGGATTCTAATTCTCCCAAAACAAGTCGAAATGTAGAGGATTGTTGCTTGCGTAAATTTACCACGACGATCATAAGTCGAAAAAAAAAGATTAAGTAATCTCACAAATGGGGAGGCAATGCAAACCCAATCTATCCCTCGTTCGGTATCCGAAACCCTGCCGTTCTTTATATGAGCTGACTTTTTCGAGTCTCCCGAACGCAATCACTAAAAAGCTGGCTCCGGTCAGAAATCGCCGAAACCTCCACGAGGTCAAAGCACCTCCGTAAAAAATGTCGAAAGGCCCCGAGTGCCAAATTCTAGGCTTTCATATACATGGGGTCAGTGACGGTCCCGCCAACCGGTTTTTAGTTAGTTACGATTCCAGTTATCTGATAACTCCAGCTAAGATTACAGCTAGTTTTTTTTTTAGCTGAATTCTCATTCGCTAGCTGTCCCAATTATAAGGTTGATTTAATATCAGCCTTGTAATAATTAGATTGAACTGAAAGAGTTCTTAAACACAAACACAAAGATTTATTATTATTCTTAAAGCAACTGCGTAAGTCACAATCATGGCGGACATCGACAATACACATATGTTGCCAACTTTCATTTTTACAAGTTAACATAAACTAAACGATTACGATTCTTTAATCGATACATAAAAGTGAACCTTACATTCGGTCCCGTTCAATATAAAATTTAGACAGACAGAAGAAATTTTAAATTGAAGCGTAAAAAAAAAGAAACAAAATTTTGATGAAATCATAGTTCAAGTCTCTGGGGAACACAGGCCAGTTAATATCTTTTTGATGACGGCTCAGTGGCTCTCATTCTCTTCGTCTGTGCAGTTTTCCTCGATGGTAGGTGAATTTCTTTTAAAGTAAGGGCGAAGATGTTGTACGTGGACAACCTTGATAAATTTGTTCTGCTGTGTTGTAGACTCGATCTCGTAGCACATCGCCCCGACTGGGCGTATAATCACAAATGGTACTTTGAAAATAGGAGAAAGTTTGTGATCTCCTTTTTTCCGCCAGTCGTAAAGTGTTGTTATCGATATTGTAATTGCATATGATTGACATTGTCTTTTTGTTTGGATTCTTTTCTCTGAGTAAGCGAAAAATATACTGACAAAAGTCATCTCTTTTCTATTTTGCACAAATGTCTGATTCATAACTTGCAGTAATTATTAAACAAACAGGTGGTGTTGAGAAACGTGAAAAGTGATCAGCGATGACATTTTGCTTTCCAGGTCGGTGATCAGTTGTGAAATCAGATTGAACCAAATCCACTAAATATCGTGCAAATTTCCGATTAATTGCAGATTTTGCAACTACATAAGCGGTTGTATAGTTGTCTGTGATGAGTTGAAGCTTGTGACGAAGGAGATAGAGTCGAAATTTGCCAATGTACTGCAGTGCATTCCAGTTCGTTACTGTGGTAGCGTGTTTCAGTATCTTTTAAGGTACGTGAAGCATATTTAATGACATGAAGCTTTCCATTCTGTTCTTGAGATAAAACTTCTCTTAGTCCAGAATAAGATGCATCAGTTTCTACAAAGGTTGGTAATCTTTGTTTAAAATACGAAAGAATTGGAGCAGTAGTAATTGCAGTTTTCAAAGATTCAAATGTACGCTGTTGGTCATCTGTTAAAACTATGGGAGCATTGCTGGTCTTCTTTTCTAAACCTTTTAATACGCTTGTTAAAGGTTTAGCAATAACAGCATAGTTACGAATATACTTTCGAAACTGATAAGCAAATCCTAGGAAACTACGAACTTCATGGATTGATTTGAGAGTCAGGTAACGTTCAAGTGCTGCTATGCGTTTCAGATCAGGACGAACGCCATCTTGAGAAATAATTCGACCAAAAAGAGTGATTTCTGATACTGCTAATTGCGTTTTTTCTCGTGTCAGCTTGAAGCCAGCTCTTTGAGTTGCTTCAAAGATTTTATATATCATCTAGAGATGGTAATTGAAATCATCGTGAGAAGTTGATATATCATCAATGTATGTGTTCACATTGTGGGGTGCCAGATGATCGTAGGCTAATTTAATCGTTCTTGTCATTGTAGATGGGCCATTTGTGATACCAAAAGACATTCGAAGAAATTCATAATGTCCGTCAGGAGTGACAAATCCAGTTTTGTAGGTGTCAATGTCTCTTATGCGAATGCAGTGAAATGCAGATTTTACATCCATTTTAGAATTGTAGCTGCTGCCTGCCATGCGTTGAATAACGTCTTCCATTTGGTCGATTGGGTGAGGATCAATCTTTGTGATAGGATTAATAGTGCGAGAGAAATCTACCACAAATCGCCTAGGAGTACTTTCATGAAAGGGCTGCTCCACAATGAAAGCTGGTGCTGCGTACGGTGAGTTGGAATGACGGCAATTTCCTTATTTTAACCATTTTTCAATTTGCGTTTTTAGAAACTGGCGATCAGGCTATAAGGTCTACATCTAATAGGCTTTTCATGCTGCAATTCGATTTTGAATTCCACATATGGACATAGTCCAATGTTATCATCATTCGAATAAAAAACATCATTAAATTTTCCAATTACTGCATCAAGTTGAGCTTGTTGAGTTGTAGCGAGTCCTGTGGATTTAGGGATGAGGTTTTTTCGGATGTAATTATATTGGGTGTTGCTTCTGGCAAAGTAACATCTTCTAATGATGATAGTGAGGGTGGATGAAGAGCGACACAGTTGATGCTAAGTTTCGAAGCATGAATACATTCGTACAAATGAAATGAAGTTGGAGTAGCAATACATAATGAGCCATTAGGGTCGTAAGTGCATCTCGCTTGAACTTGTTGTTGCCAATCGAATCCTAAAATAAGCTTAAATGGAAGCTGGGAGCACACTCCAATTTTAGGCATCATATGTTCGACATTACCAACAGTTATGTTTAAAAAAAATCCAACCTATTGGCTTTATTTCATGGTCAACAACTTGGAACTGTCCATCAGACACGGGTTAATAACAATGTCATTTGGAACACAAGATTGTTGAATGACTGTGATATCTGCACATGGATCACAGAGGGCTTGAATTTCTGTATGATTGTTGATAATAACAGGTATTAAGGCACGTCTGTTAGTGTCAGTTCTAATACAATTTATGGAATTATTATTTACCCTATTTGCGGTTGTAGATCTTCCAGATGTCGAGTTGCGATTGTTGTTGTGACAGGAATTTGAAGAGTTCAAACTTTTGTTTCCGACTACTGTGTTATTATCAGAACTAGTTAAACTGCTAAAAGATGGGATTTGGGAATTAGTTTGATTGTTTGTATATTGATTTTGTCATGAGGTGTTTCTTGGCTGAGCTATGGTAGAACCACGTGGAGGAGGAGGTAAACTGCACATAAAAGATGTATGGCTTTTGTTTCCACATCTCCAACAAGTAACATCCCGAGCTTCGTCAGTTAATGGATTGTATTTACGACGTTGTTCATCATGTATATAAGATCGAATTTGAGATTTCGGTGAATGTTTCTTATGCTCTTGTTTTGCACTGCGAATAGCATCAAATGCAGTTGCCCTGTCAATTAGTTGTTCAACAGTATTCGTATTTTGAGTAGCTAATGCGATTTGCCATTTTTCTTCAGTAATATCACCTATGATCATAGAAATACGGTCAGGTTGGGGAATGGTGAAAGGAGCTTTTTCCAAAAGAGCGTCTTTTGAATAAATATAATCTACTAAACTTTCATTATGTCTCAACTTTCGTTCACTTTGGTGTGCAAAAAATTCTTGCATTGTAATACGCCTTTTAAATCTTGAGGCAAGAGAATTTTTCCAAGTAATCCAATCATTAAAATTTTTTCCTGTTGTTAATTGCCAATTTTTTGCAGATCCTGAGAGACAAGAAATAGCATTAGTTAATTTTAATTCGTCGGACCAGTTAGCTAAAGTTGAAATTCTTTCAACTTCCTTTAACCATTCTAGTGCATTTTCAATTATATCACCTTTAAATATTTGGATTGAATTTGCAGTGTCACTTGCAGATGTGATTTGAATCACATTTGGTTTTACTTGTCTTTCTAAAAACTGTTTTTGCGTTTCCATTAATGTAGAAAGAATAGCTGCGATATTTGGGTCTATTTGAAAGGGCGGAGGCATAGGAAGTGGTGATTGTGTAGAAGAATTACTTAAAAGTTCTACTTGTTTTCGCAGAGATTCAATCTCTGTCAATAAATGTGCATTATCAGAAATTGTCTCCTCATCGTTATTAAGATACTGCATTCGAAGATCATTTAATTCTTCCAAAGTTCCTTCACTATTTCTTTTATTATTATCCTCTACAATATGCAAAATTAGATCATTCTTATTTCCAGTTAGCGAAAGATTTCTGAAACGTAATTTTTTTTTCAGCTGAACAATCGTTAAACTTTGTAGCGGTTGCGATTCTAAAGAATTAAAAATGATATTATCGTCTGTCGACATTTTTTTTCCGTTCACAGTTCTTGGGAAAGAAATTGGCGAAGATTGCTTGGCGACGTTAAAAGGCAAACGATAACTTTTGCAAATAGAATAATTTTTTGAAGGTCATGCGAAATGAATAATCAACATTCGTTAGAAAACTCGCACTGATTTGTACAAGGTCTTATCACAAGTAAAATAAAAGTGTATTAAAATTCTCATAAACTTCACTTACTATGCGTAGGCGTTTTTTGGAATGCATTCAGACAAAAACAATCTTAAAGAGATTATTATCCTCGGTGAGGAGCTTGAAAATTCCAATGAAGGCTTAATAAGTGCGATGATATTTTATAAAATATTATTTGAAATTCCACTTTGCAAGTCCTTAAGATATCGACTGCGCCATATAAGGTTGATTTAATATCAGCCTTGTAATAATTAGATTGAACTGAAAGAGTTCTTAAACACAAACACAAAGATTTATTATTATTCTTAAAGCAACTGCGTAAGTCCCAATCATGGCGGACATCGACAATACACATATATTGTCAACTTTCATTATTACAAGTTAACATAAACTAAACGATTACGATTCTTTAATCGATACATAAAAGTGAACCTTACACGGGATTCTCCAGGCAATCCTCCGGGGTTATTACCGACACCGATTAGGGGCGTGACGCCTATTCAACCGAACTGTCAACATCCCAGACACTGTGTCATCGCGGTATTGTAGCCGGGTCAAAACAGTGGGGCTTTAATCAGCTGATTTCTGTTTTTCGTGTTCTGAACAAAGGGGGTCTTCACAGTGTCTTGGGCCAAGTTCGAAACAGTACTTTGACAAGTCGAGACAAAATTGGGTTTGTCAGGATGTCGGGACAAGAAAGTACATAACGAGTCCGATATATCGGATTGGACGGCAAACCTACTTTGATAGAGTCGATAATATCTGCCTCGTTATATACACGTCATTATTGTATCTGCACCTTCAATGTTTTCTGTGCCCAAAATCTGTCTTCAAACCTTTATCTCGAAACTGACTTTCACTTGTTTTTGTCACTGTCCAGGATTATGATAATAAATGAGCGTAAGTCTAATAATGGTAAGAAAACACAATTTTTGTTTTCTTTTTGATTAATTTTGATTCTAAAAAATTTCTTAATGCTTTAACCCCTTCCCTGTTTCGCCTGTACGCTGTACGGGCACAGCTTTCGAGCCTTTACTGATTTGCCCGTACGGCGTACGGGCAATCTGATTTCTATTTCGCTTTCACTGTTTTGGACGTATTTTTTCCCATTTTAGTAAGAAATTATTCGTATAGTTGTCCAGTAAATGATAGTTTGCAGTTTATTGTATTTTCTACTCTGATTCGTTCAAAAGCACGGGTTTTTTGCATGTTTTGTATGAGAAGACGAATTGTTATCTTTCAGTGTATAGCTTTCTGGTTATATTTTACTAACCACCTGATAATTTTATTGATGTAAGTGTTGAATAATATATTTTTACTTTTAAATAATGGATAATTCAGAGCGTATGGAGCTCATTTCTTGTGATTCGAACTGTGACTCGGAATCAGGAACTGAATTATCTGTAAATGATAGTAGCGACTCTAATAGTAGTACAGATGGAATTAGCCAAGCAAAACAATTTTTTGAAATTAATTGTGACAATCCTTCGGATCCCCCTCCTAGATATGCTTTCACTGAAATTCCAAAAATTAACTTGGATATCGATGAGACTAAAGGTAAATTTCAGTTCTATGATGCTTTCATAGAAAGAAAAAAAGTTGTAATAAAGGCTTAAAAATATTAGAAATGTTAATTTTAATTACATATCTTTACTTAAAAATGTAAAATAAACAAAAAAATGCAATAAAAAATGTGACATTTTTTTTTACCAAATTCTGGAGAAAATGAAACTGTCAAAGGTTTAAGGTAACTATTAGCAACAACAGTGCATTGTTTAATTGTATAAATTGTTCGTTTTGTGAAGTAACTGGGCGATTGCATATCCTATTCAAATGGAATAAGTTTAAATGAAGTACGAGAAACAACGTCTATAATTGAACAGACGTATAAAGAAGTAATCTTCATCAGATATTTTATGTGGATTTTATGGACTTTTACAGTGGAAAACGGTACCAGAGAATTTAAATTAATTGGTTCGTCCTCCCTATCTGGCTTATGTCGAGTCCTCACAAGCGTAAATCTGCCCTTGTATTAAATTTCGACCTTAAGGGAATAGCATTTATCGAAAAAACAAATATCAAAAGGCTCTTACCCTTTCAACTTCGGATTCCGTGGGACGCACTGGAAAGATGTATTTTTCAATCACGATTGAAAGATGAAGCCTTTCGTAACGAATAATACATTTATTTAACACAACGAAACACTAAAACACGTACATTATACATAGATTACAAAAGAACAACTCAAAAAGCGAAATAAAATCAAAAAATCGTTCTTCTCTTTTCCGTTGCCATTCGGCAAGGGAAAAACTTTAAAAAAAATTACAAAAGGAAAAAACCATGGATCATAGTTCTTCTTTCCCTTTTCCACACCTTGATTAACATTTCGGTTAAAATGGAACCCTTTTAGGGCCGATCCCACACGGATTAACAGAGTTTCCAGAAATAAATGAAGTGACAACAAAACAAACAAACAAAAACTACTGGTAAGGAGGAACTCCGTAATATACGGAATTAATATTTAAGGCAAATGAGAGTTCTTTTTTTATATTCTTTTCTATGAAACGACTTCATTTTTAGAGGATTGGACGCGAGGCCAGAAATTCGATTTTTGCATCGTTAAAGAGACGAGAAAGGAGTCTGAGGAACTTAACCCATATTGGACAACTGTGCTATAAACAGGACAGAAAATAGAATTCAATTTAATAATAAATAAAAAACTGTGGATTTTATTTTATTTAAAAAATATTTTACAACAATAGTAAAAAACAACAGAGAAATCAAAATATACTGTATTGTAAAATTTATTTTTAGCAACCCCTTAAAAATTGTCATTTTTCAATCTTTAATTTTATTTATTATCATTTTTTTAAACATATCTATATTTTTAAACTACATTTGAGTGACTTGTACCAGAAAACGTATAATGACACATATGTATATCCATTTTAACGATGATTCAATTCTCCAAATTTTAAACTAAATTAATTTATATTTTCAATTATCGCAAGATTTATTTTATAAATCGATATATGAAAAAATAAATTATAAACATTTGATAATTTTTTACCTTAATGCACTTTTTCATAAAATAAAAAAAATTTGGTAAATTTTGTATTGAAAATTATAAATTAAAAATTGCTTTTTTTTAATTTTAATATGATATTTTTTTTTTTATAATTTACCAAAATTGCCATAAATTAAGTAAATAAAAAATTAAAAATTTATATTAAATGATTTTGATTTTATATATGCTTGCAAAATTTATAAATTTTGGTATTTTTAAATTTTTAGAATTAGTAGGGTACATTGGTTAAAAAAAAAAATCTAAAATGGATTAAAATTTTGCTTTACAATATATTTTTTAATTATTCCATTGTTCGAAGTAGATAAACAAAAAATGGATTAAAATATTTTTTGTTATCGTTTAAATTTCCCAAAATCACTAATCGCTGTACAATGCATTTAGAGGGCCCGTTCCATTTCGTATTCTTAAAAAAATTAAATTTAATAAAAGGTTTTATACATGTCCCTTTTTAGGATGTTTTAAAATCTTTCAGCTATTTAATTTGTGTAAAAAGTTTTAAGGCATGCAAGGTTGTATTTTTTTCTTATGTAGATTACTCACTCGTTTTTTTTCGAAAAGACCCACTATCTAAACCGCTCGTTTTCATGCATTTGTAAAAGAGATCCGCTTCTCTACATTATAAAATAACAACTGATGTCTCGTAATTATCTCGAAAAACATAATTGACCCGAAATAATTTTTAAATATTTACTGCATTAAAAATCGTCTATGTTTGATATTGATTTAAAACCGATCGTTTTACGACTCATTAAATATTATTATCACTGAGAGCCAAGTCGTTTTTTCATATTTTTTATCTCGAAAACTTTGTTAGCATCGAAATTCAATTTTCGGGTCGTAAATTATACGCGCAACGACTTAAAGGGGAGGAGGCCGATCGTAAAATCTTCTCATACACTTATCAAGAGCGGATGACAACAGAGACAGATGAATACGTAAACCGCTCGGACTAATGATTATTTGTCAATTAAGAGGACCCGACGTGGTTCAAATTTTTATTCCAAAACTATGTGGCAGCCGCGAAAATCGAATTTGTCATTGGAGTAACGTTTAAAAACACAATAATTTACGACACCCGCAAATAAAAAAAATATATTAAAAGAACTGATTTTGTTATTTTTACTGGAATATATGCAATATATACCGATGATCCATTTAATTATAACCAACCTATCTATATATATAAAAATGAATTTGTGTCTGTCTGTCTGTGTGTACTCGATAGACTCAAAAACCATGCATCCAATCGCCGTGAAAATTTGGGAAATTATTAGGTACATCCCTGGGAAGGTTTTTGTAAATTTTTAACGTTCCAAATCCATTCCTTCCCCCTTTTTCGAGCATTTCATGTCATTATTCCAAGCATTATTTTCCCCGCTTAAACGCAAACGATTCATTTTTTAATTTATCGCATCATAAATAAGTGAAAGAAGAAATATTTCTAGCAATGCATCGCATGCAATTGTTTTAAGCGCAGTTTTCCTCGGTTAAAAGCAAAAGATTAAAATTTTCAATTTATCACATAATAAATAGGGGAAAATGATATTTTTCTATCATTATGACGTCATTACTTTAAATATCTGATGTATTCATTTTTTATTTTATATTATTTAAACATCGCCTGCGTAGTATCCGTTCGATTTGACCTGGAAATTGAGATATAAAGTGATTCACTTTCATTTCTATGTGACGCAAATTATAGCATTTTTATATAAGAACCTATTTTAAATTTAATTCTTGGTTCATCTTTAAGTTGCAATGAAATGTTTATCAACAATATTCTAACAACACAAAGTACAAATTTCAGTGACTCTCATGGGCAAATAAAAACCTATCATTTTATATAGTTATCTTTATATCCATATGGCTGTCGATATGAATGTATGTTTCTGTTTCATACAAAACCATATGGTTTGTCATAATCTTCCTTAATTTTAGACAACATTTATTTATACCACCAAAAATGCACTGTTGCTGTCAAAACCTCTTCTTCCTATTCTATCACGTAATAATGCAATATCTGTTAACTTTGCTGATCAACGTACAGTAGTAATACAGTAATGAATTTAGGTTTAAACTTATATTTAACCATAAAAAAGTTTGAGCAAATTTAATTAAGACAAATTCGGTTATAAAAACTGAATAATGTTATAATACGCCTATGATATAAATATATAAATATGCCAATGACTCGAACTGAATTGTGACGAATTTAGAGAGTTATTCACGAAAAATAAATTTTTGTTTAAAGGTAATATATTAAGTTCACCGTAGCGAAGCACGGGCAAACTTGCTAGTTAATAATAAAGGACAACTGTCGGACCACTTTTAGACCTCAAAACCGCCAACAGACGTCAGGGATTGTTGTGTGGGGAATATGGGTCCCTATGTGTTCCATAAAAACATTGCCCACACCCTAATATCACCGTCAGCATTTGTCTCCCTCTAGCTGTGTATCCGCAACCCATGATTTTCTTTGGAAATCGTCGTATTTGCACACGTCCGTCGATGGAATGGACCAGAAAGCACGATTCGTCAGACCATGCAACTTTTTTCCATTCTTCTATTGTCCAAATTTCGATGCTGCTTGTCCCATTGCAGACGAAGCTGGCGATGACTTGCTTCGGCCTCCGACTGCGTTGGTCGATACGCAGCCGTGTAGGTTGCACAATATGTTCTGAAACACCGTCTATGGTTGCCACTGTTGTAGCTGGTGATGGTTTCGGCAGTCGTAGGTCTTTGGTCACGGCGAACAAAGCTTAGCCATCTCCGCTATTCTCTGGAATTAATGCTCCTTGGGCGATAAAACAATGACGGCGACTTCTCGTTTCACTATCCATACACCCCTATCGATATGTGCTCACAGAAACTACAAGTGAACACCCACTAAACGTGCCGTTTCTGATATTGAAGTTCCCAGTCTTCGAGCCATAATGATTGGATCTTTGTCGAAGTTCGATCAATCGGTTGTTTTTCCCATTATATGGCTCATCACGCTATGTTTGGAAAGACAATGCATAGCTGCTTTATATATTGCAACATCAGCAGCTGTGAATTGGTTGATGAGCTGTAAATCGAGGGTGATTATAATGTAAAGCTTCTTCGTTTTATATTGTCACATATGCAGAAAAAGTTAAGAGAATGTGTGTGTAGCCTCTTCGGTCTTGGTCAGGGATGGCGGACAGTTTTCCATGAGTGGTGGAATGATGGAGTACTATTTTCAGATGTACCGTCTCGGGATTCCTAGACTGGGCCCAAACCATAAACACCCGGGTCAGCCCTCCAATTAATACCCACTGGAATTCTACTGAAAGTCATGTTTTCTACACGATTTCAGACAGTTTCAAAACAATTACAACAATTTAAACAAATTTCAGGATTTTATCACTACTTCTTAAATGTTTTATTTTTTATTGATTATAATTTAACTATTTAAGTATTTCCATCCATTTTAAAACTTCTTTTAGACATTTTTGCCGTTCATTAAGAGGCATAACTTAAAATATCAATACAAATTAAATCATTCGTCGGCAAAACAGTAAACTTAGTGTTCCAAACCAAAAAAATCCAAATTAAATCATAGCTTGTAAAATAACTGTGTAATAAATTAAATCCAAGAAGTCAAAGAAATTTAACAATAAATAGATGGTATACTATTATACTTCTTTATATTAACTGAATATGATTTGGGCAGTGAACTCCTATAGCTTTCTTTTCTGTTCAGCACTGGTGTTACCCAACTGGGCAAAGACGGATTTAAGAACACATTCATATCAATTCCATGCAACTCTATTCCTGTTTCTTACCTCATTTTGTTACTTTGGAGTTCATTTCTTCTGATCTTCGATAGAACATTTATTTAACACTAAACATACCATACTATATATTGTCACGTAGATATTATATATATATATATATTAATATATATATATATATATATATATATATATTATTTCAATGACCAAAGGTGTTGGAGATAAAGGCCGGGTAAGGTTATGTACATACTATAAGGAAGAATCGGGGCTTTATGTAAGAAGTCAGGATCAGCAGCAAAATGAGTGACCTCACGTAGAACGAAGGTAGACAACAAAACAGACGCTGATTGTCACGTAAGGGCTTAAGGTGCAACACAATAACACGTACACAGGAAGTAGAGGTTACCTACTTTATTAACTCAACTCTAGGAGCCCTATACCTATTAAATTACCTTTTAAAGTAAAATAATTAAAATTCTATTTCACCTAGTTCGATTAGAGATAATCAGAGTTTTACTGTAGTTGTAATCACTGATTAACTCTAAACAAATATGGTCACTGAGAACTTAACAAAAGCAAAATTTAAAATATCCTTAATATTGCAAACATTGACACTGTAGTCCTAGACAAGGACAATTGAAAGTGTATTCAAGAATTTAAAATATTAAAAGTGTAAAACTATTTAAATTTTTCTAAGCACTATTAATATTTTTTATACACTCACATATATATGAACAATATCTAGTAAAGTTACTCTATTTTGAATGTTAATTTAATGTGACAATATGTATAAATACCATCTATTTCTACTGAATATTTGAGGTAGGCGGGGTCCTATTTATTCCATTTGGTTCCGTATTAAAAGCACCCCCGGGATCTTGGCCGCAGTGAACGGAACAGAATAATTTCAGTAATGAGCATAGGGTGGGCGAAAAAGAACGAGGTTAAAAGTGATGCCACCGACACACAAAGAAGATGAATCTCTCTTCGACCTCAGGGACACGAAGCTCTATTAGAAATATTTGAGAAGACAAAATTATATATATATATATATATATATATATATATATATATATATATATATATATATATATATATATATATATATATATTTATATGTATATGCATATATGTATTATATGTATGTATGTATATGTATGTATGTATGTATATATATATACATACATACATACATACATATAAAGACATATATATATATATATACATGTTTATATATATGTTTATATGTATGTATATATATTATATATATATATATATATGCATCCATCTATGTATATATATGTATATATATATGTATATATATATATATATATATAGATATATAGATATATACATATATATACATGCATATGGAAATGTTTCTGTGTGTTCTCATATATTTGTATGCATTAATTTACAAATAATCTAAATAAATGCATAAAAAATAGAAAAATGTGATTGAAAACTCACCATTTTCTTTTCTAAGACTAATCGTCTTTCAATTATTTATTGAATAAAATTATTGTGTTGTGCTTCAATTGGGCTATTCCCCGTATTTTAAACTATATAATTCTCAATCTTTCTTCACTTATAGAGCACTGGGCTGCAACGGAACATTCATCTACATCGAAAAGGGAAGAAAATTCAGTGCCGCGCGTAAAAAACAAAACAAAACATAAAAGTATTAACGTTTTGAAAAGGATTTTAAATTTCTGAAAATATTAAATTTAAGGATTTCCAAATCGAACGTGAAACGGGGTATTCTATAAAGTACTGGAGAACCGGAATATAAAACGTGTGTTATTTTTAAGACAATAGATTGTTTCGAATGTAGTTTACCTCTAGAAATGATATTTCGAGTCTGTAAAGATAGAATTTTTTTTCTTTATGAAGTGAACATCTTTTGCTTTTACAATTTAATATTCGAAGTAAGTAAATTTCGAATACGTTCCTTAAATTGGGTGTCAAGACCCCTATTGCGGTCGTATGTCCTGCAGCGGGGGTCACCAAAAATTTGAACAATTTTGACATTTCTTAAACTTATTATAATAATTTTACAGTTATAAAATATTTTTACATTGAAAATAGATAATGATAGTACAGATAAAGAAAGAACGAAAATGTGTAGATGGATTTTATAATAATAGAATTTTTTTTTTTTATTTGCTTTGCCCTTGACGCTGTCAGTTCGTCGTGTTTTGGTAACACATGCTCGCCGAGGTTTTCTGAGAAGTGTCTACACTTAGTAGATGATGTAGACAGTAGTGGATGTTTGAATGGATCCTAGAAATTTAATTTTTTTTATCATTGCGTTATATTTTAAAATTTGTTACTTATTTATAAGGTTGACTCAGCCTTCCATCCTTTCAGTATGTAGATGAATTAGGGACCAATCGTGCTTGGGAACTCAACACTGGGGGTTCCGCTTAAAATTGACCACCTAACCGGAACATAGGCTTCGCACCCCAGGGCCCTTGGTCACGTAAAAGAAGACAGGCACCGTAGGCCCTGGCCCACTAGGGGCTGTAGCGCCGAGGAGTTGAGTTTAGTATTATATGTGTAAATTTAATGTTTACCTTTATTTTTGAAGCTTTTCAGACTTTGAGTTCTATCCTAATAAAGAATAGCCAATTTTTTTTAATCAAAATTTAAGAAAATCATCAAGCATAATGATTTTTTAAAGAATTGTTTTATCAACTGCCATCAGTGGCCCGTTTGAGAACAGAGCTTCTCTTTTCACTGACAGGGGGGTTGTAGCTGTTCATAATCGGCTTTCGAGCTATAGATTCCAATTAAGACAACACAATAGATCAAATCGAGACAAATAATGAAGCTTAATCCATATAAGTTTAAAATTGACGGCAATTAAATAAAACTTTAAACTTCAGTAATATGTTTTAATAACGGGAGAGAACTTGGTGTTTGACATTTTTCGAATACTTGATCATTTTACCACACTGAAATCGTTTGTATGTCCTACACAATCATTTTAAACTTTGAAAATTCCTATTTTCTTGTTTGACAATATTTGTCCCGAATTCGTCATTTTGAAATGATCCGGGTGCATTTGTTTTATGTGTGCTTCTTGGAGATTATCTATTAGTGTTTTTGTCATAAAACTCAATATGCTTTTGAAAATGATATAGTGTGTTCTAGAGTGGCAGAAAATTAACACACTACAACTGCCAAAAAAATTTGCTAAAACTTTGTGTAAGGTTATATAATTGTCTTCCATAAATAGTATTTTGTGTCAGTGAAAATGAACCCTAGCTTTGTTTCGGTAAAAAATCTAAAGATAAAATGAAAAGCCATTTGGTTAGTAAAAGGTTAGTAAGGTTAGTCTTCAGTAATATTTGTTGCACGATTATCTTTTAATAAAATAATTTCGCATTTTTATCAAAAATGCTGTTCTAGTAGATTCTTGTGAGTTACATGTGTTATGTAACAACATTACATATTCTCATTATAACACACACACGGTTTGAGCATGCAACGTAATGGAATTGGTTGGTTATTTTTTTATGGCAGCACACTATAGCCGGATACTCGACTATCGGGGACTCGATAGCCGGGACTCGATAGGAAAACACAAAGAATCACAGTGGCTCCTCGTAATTTAGAAGAAGGGACCAAGTATAAGATCCCTACGCATGTATCATTTTGGATCTTGAAAGACATGGCAACTACGAACCGATTTTAAGTGTCCCATTCATGAACACAGCTGATCGAGCCTCGAACCCATAACACTCCGGTTACGAACTACAGTCACAATAAATGCAGCGAGACGCAATGAGGAATTTTCACGTTTTCTAATTTTAATTTTAAACAATAGAAGACAAAAAAAGTAAACAGGACAGTACCTATTTTTTTTTCATTTGGAGGCCTAATGAGTGATTTCTGATGGGTTTTATAGCGGACACTTTAACGTCTCTCAAAAGCGATACTTTTCCTCCGCCAAGTTTGTGACCTCATCGTTCACGTAAACCCTGAACGCCTATGCTGTTTACATGTTAAAAGGCGACTTTTAAATTTGTTTCTGTGTAAAGTATCGCAAATAATTGAAATTTTTTATTATATCTGGCATTAAAAAATCATCATATAGTTACTGTATTATGCCACTCTGTAAAAATACAGCAACTAATTGCAATGAGAAGATATTTTTCAGATTTTCCATAGATCCACATACGCGTAAAATCTCGACAAATGCGATGAAAAGGGATGAGAAATGAAACCCCAAATTATCATATAAATCATCTCTCTGGGTTTGTGAAGACCATTTATCGATAAGTAAATGCTTGCTTTTGTTTAAATATTACTAGTTTAGAACAATTAAAGTATATAAAAATACATATATACCTTTAAAAGAACTGTTGATTAACCAGTGCTATTTAACTTTTAAAACTGCTCATTTTCGAGTATTATAACAAAGTTCAACTACAATAAATGTTTGATAAAGCATATAAATATCGTAAAACATATAAAAGTCTAAAGCATATAATCTATATATAT
Source organism: Pardosa pseudoannulata (assembly GCA_032207245.1). Taxonomy (NCBI): domain Eukaryota; kingdom Metazoa; phylum Arthropoda; class Arachnida; order Araneae; family Lycosidae; genus Pardosa; species Pardosa pseudoannulata. The sequence continues at coordinate 2,543,189 of CM063505.1, forward strand.
ATATATATAAATGAATTTGTGTCTGTCTGTACTCAATAGACTCAAAAACTATGCATCCAATCGCCGTGAAAATTTGGGAAATATTTAGGTATATTCCTGGAAAGGTTTTTGTAAATTTTCAATGTTCGAAATTCATTCCTTCCCCCTTTTTCGAGCATTTCATGTTATTATTCCAAGCATTATTTTCCCCGGTTAAACGCAAACGATTAAGTTTTTAATTTATCGCATCATAACTAAGTGAAAGAAGCAATATTTCTAGCAATGTGACGTCATCCCAATTAATTGTTTTAAACGCAGTTTTCCTCGGTTAAAAGCAGGAGATTAAAATGTTCAATTCCTCACATAATAAATAGGTGAAAATAATATTTTTCTATCACTATGACGTCATTCTTTTAAATATTTCATTTATTCATTTCTTATTTTATATCATTTAAAATCGTCTGCGTAGTATCAATTCGGTTTGACGTGGAAATTTAGATATAAAGTGATTAACTTTCAATTCTATGCGACGCAAATTATAGCATTTTTCTATGAGAACTAATTTTAAATTTAATTCTTGGTTCATTTTTACGTTACAATGAAATGCATATCAACAATATTCTAAGTACAAAAAGTACAAATTTCAGTGACTCTCATGGCCAAATAAAACCTATCATTTTATATAGCTATCTTCATATTCATATGGTTGTCGATATGAATGTGTGTTTCTGTTTCATACAAAACTATGTGGTTTGTCATAAATTTCCTTAATTTTGGAAAACATTTATTACTACCAACAAAATTAGCACTTTTGCTGTCAAAACCTGTGCTTCCTATTCTACCACGTATTATGGCAAGGTATATTAAATTAATCAAATAGTAAAAGTAATATTTAAACAATTTTATATTTAATTAAAAAAAGTTTTATAATAAAATTTAAATTATATAAAATAAATTTAATAATTAAAAATATAATATTAATTTTTAATAAATTTAAGAAATTTTATATTTTTTTTTTTTTTTATAAAAAGATAAAATAATTTTAAAATTATATTAATTATTAAATATTTATAAACATTTTTTATAAATTAATTTAAATTTTTTTAATTTATTTTCTCTATTTTATATTTTTTTATTTTATTTATTTAAAAATTAAATAATGATATAATGATATTTAAAGTATTGTTATTATAATATTTTATTAAGATTAAAAAAAAAATATTTTTATATTATTTTAAAATAAAATTATTTATATGAATAATTAAAAATTTTTATTCATTTATTCAATATTAAATATTTTTATTTAGGAAATATTTTATATTAATTTATTTTATGTTTTATTATTAAATAAATAATTTAAATTTTTTTATTTTTAATTATTTAAAAAAAAAAATTTTTTTTATATAAAATCATTATAAACTTAAAAAAATATTAATAATAAATTTATAAATAATGGAAAAATTTTAATTTTATAATTATAAATTATAAATTACAAAATATTAAAAATATTAACGTTGCTAATCAACGTACAGTAGTAATATAGTAATGTAATTTAGGGTTAAAACTTATATTTTACCATAAAAAAGTTTAAGATTCAATATAAGACACAAATTCGACGCAGATTTAATCGTTAGCATGTAAGCATATATTTTGTTATATTTATTTATGATATTAAGAACATTTTTTATTTTTATGTTTTTTTTATACAAATCTACCCGATGAGTCATAGAGTAACTAACTTTGGATAGAAATCCTTGATACCGCCAAATGAATATATTCCATGTTAAAACATCTTTAATTCCGAGATTAAAATCTGACTGCGACTATCTATGTATATATGTATGTTTGTATCTTCGTCTATCTTCTTACGAACTACTGGACACAGACGGGAGCCGAATGTACCAAAAGACGCGAAACAATCCACGGATGTCATTTCGCCTATTCGAGTTACGATATTCCAATTAGTTCGAAAGATATTAACGAAAAACCGAACAAAATGGCAGCTAAATTTTGCCACACGAGCTTTCCATTCTTCAGTTGGCGTCTAAATATAGCAGTGTTATTTATTGTTGGCATTATTATCGCCAGATATTTGGTATTCAGGAAACACAAAAACGTATCTGCGCTATTTAAATTCAAGTGTAATTACATAAATATATGATGACATTTATGTATATAAGACTATTTTCTTATCTTCTAAAGGCTAAACTCATTTTTGTTTAGGAAATCACTTTTCTTTTCTATTTTATTTTCTTGGCGATATTTTTATTTTCAGTAATTAAAAACTTGACATGCTCTATCAAATTTGCTTTTATTTCGCAGTTACCATTTATTAAATAAAAACTAACATATGGATATAGGTTTTGTTATATAAAACTCAACAACACTGGATGAAAAAAATTGCAAGTGATGTACGGGGAAAAAAATAAGTTTTCATTTTATAAATGGCAACTATGAAATATTGAGATATAGTAGACACTTTTGATTAAAGTTTAAAATGTGATTTCAAATAATATAATTGTTCTCGGTTTATATATATATTTCGTTTTATCAATATTAATTTGGTATATTTCTTTCATTTTAAATTCTGTTGCTCCATTTTTATTTATTCAATTTTAAGACTTCACTCTGTACTTCACCTACTCTTAATGAGCTTGGCGACTTTCGGTATATATTTCTTTTAATTATGTGTTATAAAAATTAAAACTTCATTCTTATGATAAAACTTTCAGGTAATATAATTGTTCTCGGATTTCGACCTTATGTTCTTAGTTCATTTTATCAACATTTGGTATTTTTCTTTCATTGTCAATTCAACTGCGCCATTTTTATTTATCCAATTTTGAGACCGCACTAACATCTATTCATAATTAGTCTTGGCAGAATTACTTAAGGAAGTCATTTAGGTCAATCGCGTTCTGATATTTTAATTAGTTCGAAATATATTATTTTAAAACCAACAAAAACACCGTTTTATTTATGTAGTACAGTCATTTTAACTGTTGAGTTGGCGTTAAAAACAATGACACTATTTTCATTGCTGTCGTCGTTTTCGCCCGATATATGGTAATAGATTGACATTAATGCAGAACAGCTATCGCCTATCCTGCCAAACTGTTGTTTGTTTGAAAAATTTGAATTGCGGTACATTTTGGTATTTTTGTTAGTGATTTATTATATTCTTGAAGAATTTTTCAAGACCTTACTTTTGATATGTTTGTTTCTATATATATATATATATATATATATATATATATATATATATATATATATATATATATATATATATATATATATATGTATATATATATATATATATATATATATATATATATATATATATATATATATATATATATATACCATTAAAATTCGAGTGTAAATAAATGCATTTATTAACATAAAAACATTTCGATACATTAATTCGCAAAATCCACTGAATGCTTAAACTCTTTTCACCATTAAAACACCCTAATTACAATCAGTTAAAAGTATATTAATTAAAATATGTAATGAGTGGAGCCACTTATTGCCTATAGTCACAACTATTTGTCATACACAAAAACATTTTCTGTTTGAAATATCCCAGTATCAAAATCATTTTATTTTTAATAGCTAAATTTTTTACTTCATCAAAATACGTAAGTCTTTATTTTACTTTCTCAATTTTTTTAAGAAGTTAGTATATTTTCTTTTATATGTTGAAGTGATTTTTATTTTCAATAATTACAAATTTGCCATGTTCTTTCAAATTTGTTTTTATTTCACAATGTAAAACATTATTACTAAAAGACATCCAATATTGGAAATGAATTATTCCATTCAGAACAGTACATATATATTACTCTCCTGAGTATTTTGAAATTTGACTCCTACATTTAAAAAAGTCGTGGAATTGAAAATTATTATGCAGCGGCTTACGGGCAACACAGTGCACTTATTGGACATTCGGCTATTAATAAACTGTTATAATCGTCAACAATCTGAAACATACGGGATTTATTCAGCATTTCTATTAATACATCGTATTATCTTTAATAGTAGTTCTAAATCTTTCATCGAAATATTTTAAAACCCAGACCGAAGGCTGGGTGCGAAGCAGCTAGTTGTCTAATAAATAATTCATTCAGTTTCAGACGTGTAGATACAGTAGTACTCATAAAATCTTTACCAAAAGATGAAAAAAAATGCCATGTCATGTCATTTTAAAAAGCTTGTTACTGCTTCACAAATAGCATTGTTTGAAGTATTCATTTTAATATTATCACTATTCTAAAAGAAACGAGATCAAGATAAATAATTTCATAAATATAGAACCAGAATGATGTTCCGAATTTTTTAAGCACCATACTGACCTTTCGATTTATGTATTTGCAATGTATGACCCCATTTAAAAAAAATACTGGTGACCGCATTTCCGGAAGCAGCATAAACCCTTCCCCCGATAACGCTAACGGCGGCAAAAAGCGAGCACTTTTTATCACTTATCTTTACGTTGCTGCGAAATTTTGCCTTATCTGGTAAAGACAAGAACTAATAAACATAATTCCGGCAAGTGGTTTCGTTTGGATAAATTTAAAAGAAAGCAAGTCCATTTTCTTTCTCAGACTTCTCGTTCGTAATTGAATAATTAAGTTAATATTCTAAGCAGCCTTATCAGTGACGGTCGCAGTATTTATATATATATATATATATATATATATATATATATATATATATATATATATATATATATATATATATATATATATATATATATATATATATATATATATATATATATATATATATATATATATATATTGAGATTGATGGATATCTTGTTTGTTGGATTCAGACTTATTTCGTTTACATTTTTTTCTGTCTCTCTCTATATATATATACACACACACACACACACATATATATATATATATGTATGTGTGTATATATATATATATGTATGTGTGTATGTATATATATATGCATGTGTGTATGTGTGTATATATATATATGTATGTATGTGTATATATATGTATGTATGTATGTATTGTGTATGTATATGTATGTATGTATGTATGTATGTATATATATGTATGTATGTATGTATGTATGTATGTATATGTATGTATGTTTGTATGTATATATATGTATGTATATGTATGTATGTATATGTATGTATGTATATGTATGTATGTATATGTATGTATGTATGTGTGTATGTATATATATATGTATGTATGTATGTGTGTATGTATATATATGTAT
>CM063505.1:2548514-2556014 GCA_032207245.1 Pardosa pseudoannulata
ATAACTCATCCTTAACTCACCTAAAATATTTATATATTATTATGGAGGAACGATCTCTTGAAATATAAAAAAATTTTTTTTTTATTTTTTTTAATTTTTTCATTTTTTTTTTTTCCTGGACACCCATAACTTTTTTAACTAAACTTTTAATATTTTATATGGGTTAAATTTGTTTTAAATTAATATTTTAATATTTTTGATTTTTAGTTTATTTTTTATTTTTGATTAATAACTTATTATTTAAAAATATTTAATTTATTTTTTTTTAGATTTTTTTTTTAATATTTTTTTTTGGTTTTTTTAATTAAAAATTTTATTTTGACATTATTTTTTTTATATATTTTTTCTTTTAATATTTTTAATTTAAATATTTATTTTTTTTTATATTTTTAAAAAATTTAATTTAATATTATATTTTTTTTTTTAGATTTTTTAGTTTTTATTTTATTTTTTTTTTATAAAATTTAATTTTTTTAAAATTTTTATAATTATTAATAATTTTATTTTTTTTTTTTTTTTTTTTTTTTATTTTTCCGGTTTCCTTATAAGAATCTATAACTCAAAATAATATAAAATTAGATAAAATATTTTGTTTGTTTATTAAAATTTTTTATTATTAAATTTTTTTTTTGATTTTTTTTTTTTTATTTTAAAAAAAATCCTTAAAAATTAATATTTAATATTTATGTGTGTGTAGATTTTTAAGATAAATTTGTTTGACTTTAATTAAAATTAAAATTTTATTTTTATTTTAGTATTTATTTTTCCGGTTTCCAGACGGGGACACACATAACTCACTTAAAATATTTTTTTTTTATATATTGATCTCTTCAAAATACATACATTGTTTGACTTTAATAATTAATAATTTATTTTTTTTTTAGTTTTTTCATTTTATTTTTCCGGTTTCCTCCAGACTGACACATAACTCATCCTTAAAAAATTTATTAAATTTAATATTATATTATTTTTTTTTTAATTTTAATATAATAATTTTGTTTGATTTTTATTAAAATTATTAATTTTATTTTTTGATTTATATATTTTTTTTTAGACGGACATAACTTTTAAATAATTATATTTTTATGTTTATTTTTTTCTATTTGACTTAAAATAATTTTTACCTAAAAATTAATATTTATTTATTTTTTTGATTTTTTTTTTTATTTTTTTTTTGTTAAAATAATTAAAAAATTATAAATTTTTAATATTATATTTTTTTTTTTTATTTTTTATTTTTTATTTTTATTTATTTTTTTTTTATATATTTTTTAAAAAATTATATAAAATTTAATATTATATTTATTTTTTTTTTAAATTTTTTAGTTTTTATTTTTTTTTTTTATAAATATTAAATTAATAAATATTTTATATATTTATTTTTTTTATTCAGGAAACGTTAATATTATTTTTTTTTATAAATATAAAAACATTTATTTTGATTTTAGTTTTATTTTTTTTTTGATTTTTGTTTTTTATTTTTGGTTTTCAAGAGGAACATATAAAATTTTATTTAAAATAATTAATTTATTTTTTTTTTAGATTTTTGATTTTTATTTTTTTTTTTAATATATTAAAAAATTTTATTTTAATATTATATATTTTTTCTTAAGAGGAACTTTAATATTTTTTTTGACTTTTTAATTAAAAAATTTATTTTTTTAGTTTTTTTTTATTTATTTTTCCTTTTGATTTTTTATATTTTATTTATTTTTTTTTAACACAAATTATAAAAATAATAAATAATATTTAATATTTTATTTTTTTTTTTTTTTTTTTATTTTTTGGTTTTTATATTATTAAAAAAAATTTTTATAATTTTATATTTATTTTTTTAAAGAGAATACATATTTTTTGACTTAAAATAATTAATAAATTAATTTTTTTATTTATTTTTTTTTGATTTTTTTTTTTATTTTTTGTTTGACTATAAATAATTTAAAAAATTATAAATTTTATTATATATTTTTTTTTTATTTTTTTTTTTTTTTATTTTTGTTTTTAATAATTTTAAAAAATTTATAAATAATTTTGAAATATTTATTTTTTTTTTAGTTTTTTATTTTTTATTTTTTTTTTTTAATTAAAATTATTTTTATTTTTAAAATTTTAATATTATATATTTTTTTTTTAGAAGAGGAATTTTAATTTATTTTTTTTATAAATATTATTAAAAAATATATATTTTATTTTTTTTATTTTTTTTTTTTTTTTTATTTTTTTTTTTATATCCTTAAACACATATAAAATTTAATATTAATATATTGATATGGGTAGATCTCTTCAAGACGAACACGTCCATACCACATTTGTTTGACTTTAAAATAATTGAAATACCTTTTATTCGTTCCTTCTGATTTTTAGTTTTTTCATTTTATTTTTCCGGTTTCCTCCAGACGGGGACACCCATAACTCATCCTTAACTCACCTAAACTATTTAATATTATATATGGACGTGTAGATCTCTTCAAGAGGAACACGTACATACCACATTTGTTTGACTTTAAAATAATTAAAATACCTTTTATCCCTTCCTTCTGATTTTTTAGTTTTTTCATTTTATTTTCCGGTTTCCTCCAGACGGGGACACCCATAACTCATCCTTAACTCACCTAAACTATTTAATATTATATATGGACGTGTAGATCTCTTCAAGAGGAACACGTACATACCACATTTGTTTGACTTTAAAATAATTAAAATACCTTTTATTCCTTCCTTCTGATTTTTTAGTTTTTTCATTTTATTTTTCCGGTTTCTTCCAGACGGGGACACCCATAACGCATCCTTAACTCACCTAAACTATTTAATATTATATATGGACGTGTAGATCTCTTCAAGAGGAACACGTACATACCACATTTGTTTGACTTTAAAATAATTAAAATACCTTTTATTCCTTCCTTCTGATTTTTTAGTTTTTTCATTTTATTTTTCCGGTTTCCTCCAGACGGGGACACCCATAACTCATCCTTAACTCACCTAAACTATTTAATATTATATATGGATGTGTAGATCTCTTCAAGAGGAACACGTACATACCACATTTGTTTGACTTTAAAATAATTAAAATACCTTTTATTCCTTCCTTCTGATTTTTTAGTTTTTTCATTTTATTTTTCCGGTTTCCTCCAGACGGGGACACCCATAACTCATCCTTAACTCACCTAAACTATTTAATATTATATATGGACGTGTAGATCTCTTCAAGAGGAACACGTACATACCACATTTGTTTGACTTTAAAATAATTAAAATACCTTTTATTCCTTCCTTCTGATTTTTTAGTTTTTTCATTTTATTTTTCCGGTTTCCTCCAGACGGGGACACCCATAACTCATCCTTAACTCACCTAAACTATTTAATATTATATATGGATGTGTAGATCTCTTCAAGAGGAACACGTACATACCACATTTGTTTGACTTTAAAATAATTAAAATACCTTTTATCCCTTCCTTCTGATTTTTTAGTTTTTTTCATTTTATTTTTCCGGTTTCCTCCAGACGGGGACACCCATAACTCATCCTTAACTCACCTAAACTATTTAATATTATATATGGACGTGTAGATCTCTTCAAGAGGAACACGTACATACCACATTTGTTTGACTTTAAAATAATTAAAATACCTTTTATTCCTTCCTTCTGATTTTTTAGTTTTTTCATTTTATTTTTCCGGTTTCCTCCAGACGGGGACACCCATAACTCATCCTTAACTCACCTAAACTATTTAATATTATATATGGACGTGTAGATCTCTTCAAGAGGAACACGTACATACCACATTTGTTTGACTTTAAAATAATTAAAATACCTTTTATTCCTTCCTTCTGATTTTTTAGTTTTTTTCATTTTATTTTTCCGGTTTCCTCCAGACGGGGACACCCATAACTCATCCTTAACTCACCTAAACTATTTAATATTATATATGGACGTGTAGATCTCTTCAAGAGGAACACGTACATACCACATTTGTTTGACTTTAAAATAATTAAAATACCTTTTATTCCTTCCTTCTGATTTTTTAGTTTTTTCATTTTATTTTTCCGGTTTCCTCCAGACGGGGACACCCATAACTCATCCTTAACTCACCTAAACTGTTTAATATTTATATGGACGTGTAGATCTCTTCAAGAGGAACACGTACATACCACATTTGTTTGACTTTAAAATAATTAAAATACCTTTTATTCCTTCCTTCTGATTTTTTAGTTTTTTCATTTTATTTTTCCGGTTTCTTCCAGACGGGGACACCCATAACTCATCCTTAACTCACCTAAACTATTTAATATTATATATGGACGTGTAGATCTCTTCAAGAGGAACACGTACATACCACATTTGTTTGACTTTAAAATAATTAAAATACCTTTTATTCCTTCCTTCTGATTTTTTAGTTTTTTCATTTTATTTTTCCGGTTTCCTCCAGACGGGGACACCCATAACTCATCCTTAACTCACCTAAACTATTTAATATTATATATGGACGTGTAGATCTCTTCAAGAGGAACACGTACATACCACATTTGTTTGACTTTAAAATAATTAAAATACCTTTTATTCCTTCCTTCTGATTTTTTAGTTTTTTCATTTTATTTTTCCGGTTTCCTCCAGACGGGGACACCCATAACTCATCCTTAACTCACCTAAACTATTTAATATTATATATGGACGTGTAGATCTCTTCAAGAGGAACACGTACATACCACATTTGTTTGACTTTAAAATAATTAAAATACCTTTTATTCCTTCCTTCTGATTTTTTAGTTTTTTCATTTTATTTTTCCGGTTTCCTCCAGACGGGGACACCCATAACTCATCCTTAACTCACCTAAACTATTTAATATTATATATGGACGTGTAGATCTCTTCAAGAGGAACACGTACATACCACATTTGTTTGACTTTAAAATAATTAAAATTCCTTTTATCCCTTCCTTCTGATTTTTTAGTTTTTTCATTTTATTTTTCCGGTTTCCTCCAGACGGGGACACCCATAACTCATCCTTAACTCACCTAAACTATTTAATATTATATATGGACGTGTAGATCTCTTCAAGAGGAACACGTACATACCACATTTGTTTGACTTTAAAATAATTAAAATACCTTTTATTCCTTCCTTCTGATTTTTTAGTTTTTTCATTTTATTTTTCCGGTTTCCTCCAGACGGGGACACCCATAACTCATCCTTAACTCACCTAAACTATTTAATATTATATATGGACGTGTAGATCTCTTCAAGAGGAACACGTACATACCACATTTGTTTGACTTTAAAATAATTAAAATACCTTTTATTCCTTCCTTCTGATTTTTTAGTTTTTTCATTTTATTTTTCGGTTTCCTCCAGACGGGGACACCCATAACGCATCCTTAACTCACCTAAACTATTTAATATTATATATGGACGTGTAGATCTCTTCAAGAGGAACACGTACATACCACATTTGTTTGACTTTAAAATAATTAAAATACCTTTTATTCCTTCCTTCTGATTTTTTTAGTTTTTTCATTTTATTTTTCCGGTTTCCTCCAGACGGGGACACCCATAACTCATCCTTAACTCACCTAAACTATTTAATATTATATATGGGCGTGTAGATCTCTTCAAGAGGAACACGTACATACCACATTTGTTTGACTTTAAAATAATTGAAATACCTTTTATTCCTTCCTTCTGATTTTTTAGTTTTTTTCATTTTATTTTTCCGGTTTCCTCCAGACGGGGACACCCATAACTCATCCTTAACTCACCTAAACTATTTAATATTATATATGGGTGTGTAGATCTCTTCAAGAGGAACACGTACATACCACATTTGTTTGACTTTAAAATAATTAAAATACCTTTTATTCCTTCCTTCTGATTTTTTAGTTTTTTCATTTTATTTTTCCGGTTTCCTCCAGACGGGGACACCCATAACTCATCCTTAACTCACCTAAACTATTTAATATTATATATGGACGTGTAGATCTCTTCAAGAGGAACACGTACATACCACATTTGTTTGACTTTAAAATAATTAAAATACCTTTTATTCCTTCCTTCTGATTTTTTAGTTTTTTCATTTTATTTTTCCGGTTTCCTCCAGACGGGGACACCCATAACTCATCCTTAACTCACCTAATAAACTATTTAATATTATATATGGACGTGTAGATCTCTTCAAGAGGAACACGTACATACCACATTTGTTTGACTTTAAAATAATTAAAATACCTTTTATCCCTTCCTTCTGATTTTTTTAGTTTTTTCATTTTATTTTTCCGGTTTCCTCCAGACGGGGACACCCATAACTCATCCTTAACTCACCTAAACTATTTAATATTATATATGGACGTGTAGATCTCTTCAAGAGGAACACGTACATACCACATTTGTTTGACTTTAAAATAATTAAAATACCTTTTATTCCTTCCTTCTGATTTTTTAGTTTTTTCATTTTATTTTTCCGGTTTCCTCCAGACGGGGACACCCATAACTCATCCTTAACTCACCTAAACTATTTAATATTATATATGGACGTGTAGATCTCTTCAAGAGGAACACGTACATACCACATTTGTTTGACTTTAAAATAATTAAAATACCTTTTATTCCTTCCTTCTGATTTTTTAGTTTTTTCATTTTATTTTTCCGGTTTCCTCCAGACGGGGACACCCATAACTCATCCTTAACTCACCTAAACTATTTAATATTATATATGGACGTGTAGATCTCTTCAAGAGGAACACGTACATACCACATTTGTTTGACTTTAAAATAATTAAAATACCTTTTATTCCTTCCTTCTGATTTTTTAGTTTTTTCATTTTATTTTTTCCGGTTTCCTCCAGACGGGGACACCCATAACTCATCCTTAACTCACCTAAACTATTTAATATTATATATGGACGTGTAGATCTCTTCAAGAGGAACACGTACATACCACATTTGTTTGACTTTAAAATAATTAAAATACCTTTTATCCCTTCCTTCTGATTTTTTAGTTTTTTCATTTTATTTTTCCGGTTTCCTCCAGACGGGGACACCCATAACTCATCCTTAACTCACCTAAACTATTTAATATTATATATGGACGTGTAGATCTCTTCAAGAGGAACACGTACATACCACATTTGTTTGACTTTAAAATAATTAAAATACCTTTTATTCCTTCCTTCTGATTTTTTAGTTTTTTCATTTTATTTTTCCGGTTTCCTCCAGACGGGGACACCCATAACTCATCCTTAACTCACCTAAACTATTTAATATTATATATGGACGTGTAGATCTCTTCAAGAGGAACACGTACATACCACATTTGTTTGACTTTAAAATAATTAAAATACCTTTTATCCCTTCCTTCTGATTTTTTAGTTTTTTCATTTTATTTTTCCGGTTTCCTCCAGACGGGGACACCCATAACTCATCCTTAACTCACCTAAACTATTTAATATTATATATGGACGTGTAGATCTCTTCAAGAGGAACACGTACATACCACATTTGTTT
>CM063505.1:2563514-2565038 GCA_032207245.1 Pardosa pseudoannulata
AACTATTTAATATTATATATGGGCGTGTAGATCTCTTCAAGAGGAACACGTACATACCACATTTGTTTGACTTTAAAATAATTGAAATACCTTTTATTCCTTCCTTCTGATTTTTTAGTTTTTTTTTCATTTTATTTTTCCGGTTTCCTCCAGACGGGGACACCCATAACTCATCCTTAACTCACCTAAACTATTTAATATTATATATGGACGTGTAGATCTCTTCAAGAGGAACACGTACATACCACATTTGTTTGACTTTAAAATAATTAAAATACCTTTTATTCCTTCCTTCTGATTTTTTAGTTTTTTCATTTTATTTTTCCGGTTTCCTCCAGACGGGGACACCCATAACTCATCCTTAACTCACCTAAACTATTTAATATAATATATGGACGTGTAGATCTCTTCAAGAGGAACACGTACATACCACATTTGTTTGACTTTAAAATAATTAAAATACCTTTTATTCCTTCCTTCTGATTTTTTAGTTTTTTCATTTTATTTTTCCGGTTTCCTCCAGACGGGGACACCCATAACTCATCCTTAACTCACCTAAACTATTTAATATTATATATGGACGTGTAGATCTCTTCAAGAGGAACACGTACATACCACATTTGTTTGACTTTAAAATAATTAAAATACCTTTTATTCCTTCCTTCTGATTTTTTAGTTTTTTCATTTTATTTTTCCGGTTTCCTCCAGACGGGGACACCCATAACTCATCCTTAACTCACCTAAACTATTTAATATTATATATGGACGTGTAGATCTCTTCAAGAGGAACACGTACATACCACATTTGTTTGACTTTAAAAATAATTGAAATACCTTTTATTCCGTCCTTCTGAATTTTTAGTTTTTTCATTTTAATTTTTCGGTTTCCTCCAGACGGGGACACCCATAACTCATCCTTAACTCACCTAAACTATTTAATATTATATATGGACGTGTAGATCTCTTCAAGAGGAACACGTACATACCACATTTGTTTGACTTTAAAATAATTAAAATACCTTTTATTCCTTCCTTCTGATTTTTTAGTTTTTTCATTTTATTTTTCCGGTTTCCTCCAGACGGGGACACCCATAACTCATCCTTAACTCACCTAAACTATTTAATATTATATATATGGACGTGTAGATCTCTTCAAGAGGAACACGTACATACCACATTTGTTTGACTTTAAAATAATTAAAATACCTTTTATCCCTTCCTTCTGATTTTTTAGTTTTTTCATTTTATTTTTCCGGTTTCCTCCAGACGGGGACACCCATAACTCATCCTTAACTCACCTAAACTATTTAATATTATATATGGACGTGTAGATCTCTTCAAGAGGAACACGTACATACCACATTTGTTTGACTTTAAAATAATTAAAATACCTTTTATTCCTTCCTTCTGATTTTTTAGTTTTTTCATTTTATTTTTCCGGTTTCCTCCAGACGGGGACACCCATAACTCATCCTTAACTCACCTAAACTATTTAATATTATATATGGACGTGTAGATCTCTTC
>CM063505.1:2565138-2567638 GCA_032207245.1 Pardosa pseudoannulata
AATAATTGGGATTTTGTGGTTCCTAGCAATGTACACAATGTATTCTGAGCCATCAGCAAGAAAGTGGATCTGATTCTTTTTCTCTTTGTTAGCTCTGGAAACAAGTGGCGCGCGAGGCGGAAGTTGCTGACGCCCGCATTCCATTTCCGCATTTTGGGGGATTTCCAGCCCGTCATCGACGAGCAGTCGAAGGTGTTATGCCAGGTACTGGAAGAGAACGAAGGACAAGTGTTCGACGTCGTGCAGCCCGTCACCTTCTGTACCCTCGACATCTTGTGCGGTGAGTCAATTCCATTTAATAATTTCGTTCTTATAATAGCCAAGATCTCTCGGTCCCGAAACAACTAAAGCCATCTGAGAAAATTTCCTTCCCCCTAAACGCTCGACTGCTATTGGCCGCAGACAATGCTGAACAGATAATTCTGTGTAAACATCTGATGTTTGCAGGTTTTTTTCTCTGGGGTTTATAGAACATGTTGAGAAACACTACTACCGTTCACCACTTGCTGCTGGAAACGTGAAACATTTCATTGCTACTCTATTCGATTGAACTTCTTTACTCAAACTGACAGTTGAAAAAAAGACTAAGGGAAAAGAAAGTATACAAAGTTTGGGCAATTAGGCTGGGAACCGGAGGACAGTTGATATTCTAGTGTCTGGGACTTAGAGTTAATAGTTCTCTGCCTCCAGACGAAATGCGGCTGTCAATGGCGTAGCACAGATTTCTTCTAACCGAGGCAGATGCCTAATTTCTCGCCCCTTTCCTACAAATACGATAGTAATATATAACCAATATTTTTTAGAGCAATGTAAGAGGTAAGGGTTTAGGTAAGGGTTTATTTGGACACTTAGAGATACCTTATTTTTCTAGCATAACTTTGCCAGAGCAATAAAATTTATACATTTTTGACGCTATGTGTTTACCTCCTTTGGAAAACATCAAACTGTAATGGCGCCTAGTATAGAACACAATTCAGGAATTAAGTTTTTCTGCTCTTTTACTTTAGAAGCTAAGAATAACAAAAAGTTTATCTTCACACAACGTATAATCTCTTGACGTTTTTGAAATACCTGTTCCTAACCTACAGTACCTTTCGAACAGAAAGATTGCAACTACAACAGTCTTTTTTTATTGATTCATCACAAAAGAAATTGTCCTATACATTTCAAAATAAAAACTATACAAGTTCTTAAGCTACCTTTAAAATAACCAATTAGATTTTTAATACAATCAATGTATATTTTTAAAGAAAAAATAAATGCTTCCTAATTTAAAATAGAAATGGCATATTATATATATATATATATATATATATATATATATATATATATATATATATATATATATATATATATATATATATATATATATATATACATATATATATATACATCATATATATATATATATATATATATATATATATATATACACATATATATGTAAGGAAAATTCTCAGGAGTTTTCAAATTTGAAGTCAAGGGCTAAAAATTCCCGTGTCCTTTTGTATTCCCCGTTTTAACCCCTAACAACTAGGGCTACAGTGTAAGCCCTCAGAGAGGGGGGTCTGTCCAATTATAGCTCTACATTGATCTAGCGGACAATTCTTAAATTGTAAAATTCAGATTTGAAAACCCCTGAGAATTGTCCTTATATATATGTGTGTGTGTGTATGTATATATATATATATATATATATATATATATATATATACTTATATATATAATATATATATATACATATATATACATATATATATATACATATACATATATATACATATATATATACACATATATATATACACACACATATATATGTGTGTGTGTGTGTGTGTGTTGTAACACCAATCAGTCGAGATATTAAAAATTTACCTTTCGTCCCACCATAGAGTGCCCGGCGTGACGCAGAGTGCGGTTCTGTAAAATATGTGACGATGGAATATATGTGACAAAGAGATGATGGCTTTCTTTTAATAATTAAAACTTAACAGCATTTTTATTTGCAAGAAGGATAATGACAAGAAAATAAAAGAAATATCTTAAACACCAAGGTATAAATCACAACTCCCAAAATGTTTCTCTACATCAGTCGGAAAATAAGTTAAAAAATCGATAACTGTTTCATTAAAAAGTCCTACCACAACTGTCCACAGCTGCTTCCCAGGAAACCTCGGTCTCAGGGGTTGTCACCTTTGACCTTCACCCTTTGGGTTAACGTAGAGCACTTGACTGACACGAGACAACAGAGTTCATATTCAATTTTTCCGCCCACAATCGCCTTGATTGATACATTTCAAAGTTCAGGTGTCAATCAGACCATTACTGGAAAAACTAATGACGATTCCATTTGTCCATAAAGTTGAGGGCACACCCTACACGTTCCCAATCTTTTCAACAACTGACATGGGTGCGTCACTTAGATATGTGTGATATTTTTGCCCTAAAACTGACCATCGTAATTTCAAGTGTATCGTTAAATAATTTTCGGGAGATTCTG
>CM063505.1:2572638-2611995 GCA_032207245.1 Pardosa pseudoannulata
GGTGGAATACCTTTACTTACGAACCCCATTGGCGATGTTTTATAGTGGTCATTGTCACCTGGTTAAGCAATTGAGTTTGACATAAGAACAGTGTACCACCGCCAACTTGGCAATAGAGCTAGCTCTCAGTATGGAAGCCTAACTTTTTTCCTGATCTCTTCTTGCCCACACAATCTGTATCTATATTTTGATTTATATTATAATAGTATTCAGCTTTCCTTGAGCAACCCTTTTCTTATATATTAAATACGTAGTGTGAACAAATTAGATATACTTAACCCTTAATGGTTCACTATGGTTAATTTTTAATAATTTGGAGCAATTGGCTTTAACTGATGAGGGATTAATTGCCCATAAATATAAATTCCCGATTTCTAAGTGCTTTGAGTTAATTAAGTAAGGGTATACAATTCTATTACAGTGTCTCATTCTTCCTCAATTAACGACGTAAAAAAATAAAGAAATACAATCTTCGGATGGAATGCCTTGGTGTGTTAGTAAACATCGCCAATAATTTCACCAAAATTTCAAAAGGGTATATTATTTTTAAGTATTACCAATAATTGCATCATTAATGGTGTATAAATAGATTAAAAAATCATTTTGAATACTACACTTTCAAAAATAATAATACAATAAAGAAAATAGCGTAAACTTTGCATTTAAAGAAATTATAGAAAACTGTTCCACTTTCCTCATTTTACATCCCTTTTAACTTCTAGAAATAAATGAAAAAGTGCAACAACATTGAAAATCACTAATCGGGTCTTATACTTATTAAAGCTATCTATAATTTTCACTCAATAGTTACATACACACACATTATAAACATATATATGTATTCAATACTCATACTTTTTAATAGTGAGGAACTGTCGAAATTTCTAATGATAAACAAAAATTCTTATATACTTACAAAACAATGAAGCTTTTAGGATTCTCTATATTATATACATTTTACATGAAATTTCGTAATTATTTGCTGTAAAATATATTCTTTTTAAAATAATTTTCATCATCATTTAGGTCTGAAGATTTATGAAAAAACTAAAATTAAATTATTCCAAGCAGTTGAAATTTTACTGTCGACGAGTTGAGCAGCATTTTATTTCATCCACTTCATGGAGTCTGTCGTTTGCTTGTGACTCAATTTTATTAACTTAATTTTATAGGAATTTTGGGTGCTACTCTAATGTAGAGATATTTCGCAGGCGATCGCGTGTCATAATGACGTCAGAAGTAGTGATTTTGACTTTGCAGATAGGGTAATCTCTTATAGTTTCTAGAAATAAATGTAAAAGTGCACCAAATTTAAAAATCACTAATGGATTAAGTAAATCACTCATTTGCTGTATTTAAACATGAATGATTTAGTTATATAAGAATAAAATTTTAAATAATAAAACCTATAGCAACGTGTTAGTTTTTATTTAAAATTGCCAATTGTGACATATAAAAAATATTGATGAAATATGGCTATTTTAATTTGTTTAAAATAAAAATATCGTCAAGATAAAATATAAAAATTATATTTATCAAATATTTGATAGAACATGGACAGTTTATAATTACTGAAAAAAATCTCGCCAAGATAATGAAATAGAAAAAATAATGCTTTCTTTAAAAAAAAAATAAGGTGATTTTAGAGTTTAGCAGATACAAAGCAAAAAAAAATCTTACATACGTATATATTTTCATAAATATATTTCTGTACACTTTAATTTTAATACAGTAGATAAATTTGTATATTACTCTAAATCTACCAAATAGCAGACGATTATAATGCAAACGTTGAAAAACACTTTCACTTTTTGACGCCAACTCAACAACGGTAATGCAAGTGCCACAAAATTAAAATGACATTTTGGTCGGTTTTTAATTAATATCTTTCGAAATAATTGGAATATAGGAACGGAAATAGGCGGAGTGAATTCCCTGGATTATTTCGCATGTTTTGGCGTCCTTCTGCGTTCAGCGGTTCGTGAGGAGATAGACGCACATATATACATACATACATACAAACAAACATAGGTAGTCATAATCAGATTTTAATATATAGGAAGACATCATGAGAATAATTAATCTAATACAAAAGATCTCAGTTCAGTGGGCGATGTCGCCAAATAGTAGAATCCCAGTCTAGGGGGCCAGCCGAAATGTTTTTGGCTCTATTTTTGTACAAGTGATCGCCAAATGATGTTTACAAATTGTGCTTCGTCTTGCATTAAGTTTATACCCAATTTCAAAGCTTATTTTGAACAAGCAAAATGAAATGAATGAAATGTGCCTTAATTTGATTTGAATTAAGACACAATTTTGAATAAAAAATAAAAGTTTTTTAAGTAACTTTCAAGCTCTAAGTCCGAAGATATATGAAAGAACTAAAATTAAATTATTTCATGCAGCTTAAATTTTACTGTCCGCTAGTTGAGCAGCATTTTATTTCACCTACTTCATGGAGTCTATCGTTTGCTTGTGACTCAAATTTATTAATTTAATTTTAGATGCATTTTGGGTGCTACTCTATAGTAGATGAGATATTTTACAGAAGACATCCTTGTCATAATGACTTGAGAAGTCGTCATTACGACGCTTCAGATAGGGTAATTAATCTCTTAAATGTAAAAGTGCACAAAATTTAAAAATCACTAGTGGACCTGTACTTATATAAATCACTTATTTGTTGTTCTTGAGCGTAAAGGATTTAGTCACGTAAAAATAAAATTTTAAATAATTAAAACTATAGCAACGCATTAGTTTTTATTTAAAAATTGGCGATTGTGATATATATAGTGACATATATATGGCGACTTTTGATTTGTTAAATAAAAATATCACCAATATAAAATGTAAAAATTATATTTACCAAATAAAGAATGGGAGAAATATAGGATCAAATAAAGACCAATACCAATCAATACAGAAAAATAATTTTAATTATTTAAAGCTAGTTTTTTTATATTGTACCATTTTGAATATAGAAGAAATTCATTAGCAAGTAAATAACTCATATGTCGTAGTTTTGACTACAGTCGATAAATACTACTCCATATTACTGTCCAATTTAAAATTAAGGTCTATTTAATCAATATTACATAGGAATTTAATAGGACAGTCTTAGGAATTTAATTATCTTACGAATTTAATAGGACAAAAATATAATTAATGTTCACCTGTTTGGGAGGATATGTCACACACATAACTACAATTTTGTAGTCCAATTTTAACACTGTATCTGTATATGTTAGGTGGAAAATTATACTGAATACCAAATATTAGGTAATAACGATGCTAGCAAAGAGAGAACGGACTTTGTTTATGACGCGAATTCAACAATGGAATTGCGCGTGCCGCAAAATAAATATGGCATTTTGGTCGGTTTTTTTGTTAATATATTTCGAATTCACTGAAATATCGGAACGCGAATGGGTGAAATAACATCCTCGGATCGTTTCGCGTCTTTTGGTACCTTCGGTTCGCGAGGAGATAGACGCACATACAAACATAGACAGATAAATAGATAGGTAGTTACAATCAGATTTTAATATGTAAGATATTATTTAAAAAGACTATTACTTTGATAAACTTAAAGTTTATTTACAAATGACCAAAAATTTATCATCTCTCTCTCTCTTTCTCTCTCTCTCTCTCTCTCTCTCTATATATATATCTATATATATATATATATATATATATATATATATATATATATATATATATATATATATATATATATATATATATATATATATATATATATATATATATATATATATATATATATATATATATATATATATATATATATATATATATACATATATATATATATATATACATATATATATATATATATATATATATATATATATATATATATATATATATATATATATATGTATATATATATATATATATACATATATATACATATATATATATATATATATATATACATATATATATATATATATACATATATACATATACATATACATATATATACATATATATACATATATATATATATACATATATATATACATACATATATATATACATATATATACATATATATATATATATATATATATATATATATATATATATATATATATATATGTGTGTGTATTCTAAATTATCTTGAATTCAGGGTAGTTTCAACTTTTAATCCTCCGAAAAATAAGAAAATATTTATATTTTTCAGTATTTTGGTGTTTGCTGAATCGCATGTAAATATATTCCTATTAGGATACGCATAATTAACTCGACAACATGATTTTTAAAAAAATTACACATATTATACTAAATCCTACTTAATACGCCGAATTCATTAATGTATTTCACATACAATTGTTTTTCGTAATTGTTTTGGTTCAAGCCACAGTTACGTCTTTTGGACGTGTTTTATGTTTTCTGTTTTCAACACCCTCAAAATGGTCGCTTTGGAGAACCCAGCGACTGTTTTCTCAACAGTGGCTCGTGCTACACGATCAACAACAATAAACCCTATTGCAAGTGGGTAAATATCTCTCGATTTCCCATTCTATTGCATTTATCGGGACATTTAGCCCCACACCTTACATATATATATATATATATATATATATATATATATATATATATATATATATATATATATATATATACGTATATAAATGAATTCTTGTGACGCTTTCTTCCATCATACACAGGTTTTGCATACGTATGCCATCCATCAGTATTTATAAGAACTAGTTCAAATTCAGAGAGGTAAAACTGTATGTATTTATGTATTTACCCGTAAATCTGAAAATGGCTTCCGATTGCAGTGTGCGGTTATTCGCCAATAATTCCATTTTTCGTTCCAGTGCTTCGGAGCAGTTTTCTGACCGCGTGATGAAGCCTTGGGTTTGGTCTGACCTGTTCTACTATCGGACCCGAGACGGACAAAACTACAAGAGGAGCATCGAGGTGATGCAGAAATTCACAGCGGCGGTAAGAACTGGAAATATCTCAAATCTAATCTCATAAACAAAAGAACAAAGCTTTATAAAACACTCATTCGACCTATCCTCTAGCACGCTGCTGAAACGTGGGCAATAGCCGAAAGAAACAAAGAGACTCGGGCTGTTTTCGAAAGAAAAGTACTCCGAGACATTTTAGGAGGTTCGAAATGAAACAAAACCTGCAGGAGAAGAACAAATTTCGAAATCTATAAGATTTTTAAGGAGCCAGACATAATAAATTTCATTTCTGTTCAACGTTTGAAAAGGACAGGACACGGGATTCGAATGAATGACGACCGAACCACCCAGAGGCCAAACCGTTGGGAGCTCGTCAAAGGAGAAGACCAAGAATTCGGTGGATGGACTGCCTTGAAATAGACTTAAAGCTCTTAAAAATCAAAAACTGAAAGAGTCTATCCAAGAAAAGAGACGCCTTTAACTCGATTCTGCGGAAGGCCATAGCCCACCCTGGGCTGTTGAAGAAGAAGAAGTAAGAACTAGAAATTGACTGGCCATTATAAACCATTGTTTCAATCGCCATTGGAACATTTTACGACAGCAAGATATCTTACGGATTGGTTATGTTCTATCGAACACCCCATGCATGTCGAATAGACATTGAAAAGATGAAACCTGAGGGTAGTTGGGGAGTTGTGGTTACTTTGCGTTCTACTCTATGACTGATTTACAATTAAGATGCAGCGTTTGTAACACATGTAATATTCATTTATTATAATAATCTAGAATTGCCCATCAGCGCATCTTGTGGTAAAAGTATAACTTTAAAGAGATTAACTCAAAATCAAATGTCGTTTGGACTAAATTTATTCACCATCAAACATAAGCGCAGGGTGAGATAAAATTCAATTTAGAAGCAAAGTTCAAGAAATCAAGAGACACAAAAGAGCTTTGGTGAATAAAATTCTATTCCTGATCTGTTTATGCATTGTACACGAAATGATCGAATGTTTTGACGTCAGTGCCAACCTTCCTTTGATCTCCTACCCTCCAACACAAAACTTACGAGAACGGGATGTAATATTGGCCAATTTTCCTACAATGATTAGCAACTTCAGATTTCAAAGCTTCAAAGGTTTAAACTCATGCGAAAAACTTTAATTACTTATTATCATTACTTTTTGATTAAATATATTATAATAAAATATAATGCATAAAAAATTTTCAAAATTTTCCGACATAAATAAATAAAAGAAATTCTACACTAATTTTTAATCACCATGTACTATGCATAACACACAACAATAGTTTTACTTTGTAATAAACTCAATGATAAAAAATATTACCTTACAATTTTAAGTAAATGCAATGAACCATTACTCAATTTTTAAAAGTAATATATGTATTGCCATATAGCCCAACCTCCAATAGATAATCATCTCCCGACCCTGCTATACATTTTAAAGGATAATGGCATGAGCAAATGTGGAAATCAGTGAAGATTGGTTTGGTTTGGAGCGCTACGGTCTACTTTTTGCAACTCGAGAGCTAATGAGACCGGGACCTACTGCTTAAAGCCAATTCCGAACGGCTACGAACATCCATGCCATAGTTGAATTCGAACCCACGAACTTCGGTACCGAAGGCCAGCACCTTAACCAATCTGCCATCGTTCGGCATCAGTGAAGAAAGAATATACCGGTTGGCCATAATTAAACTGACAGTGCTCACAGTGTTCTGTAGAGCGATCTATTTGCGAGAATGACGCCATATTTTGTAGGAAGATTAAACAAGACGGAGATGAAGGATTCAGCGAAAAAACAAATTAGTTCTAAAAGTCAAAGCTAGGGGAATTTTTGGCGCTGTGTAATAGAAAATAGAGTGTTAACAAATGCGAATCAATACGGAATAAAATTAAAATTATATACTAATGGATGTAACATGAAATTTGAATAAAGAACTTCTTCTTCTGCTCAGCGTACGTGATATTGCAGATCACGAGACTTAATCGGTGTTTATGTAGATTTTACGATTTTTTAAAAGTGTTGCCATATTGCACTTGAACTAAATCAGAAAATGTGCATAATAAAAAGTAGTTTTATTCCGTATTAATTTGCATTTGTAAACACTCTATTTTCTATTACACAGCGCCAAATATTCCCCTAGTGGTGACTTTTATAAATATATTAAGGAAACATATATTAAGGAATTAGAATTCTTCTAATTCCTTAATATATTTAAATAATTAGAAGAGAAAGGTTGAGAGAATTGCAAGAGAGAAGGTTTTTAAAGAGACAGTTTAAGTATAATAATTTCGATACAGTATGTATATAAATATATAGAGAAGTATAGATAGATATTTGGCTTGATTTCGAGAGCTACAGTTCACTTTTATGCAACACGATGGATAATGAGATTGGGACCTACTGCTTAAAGCCATTTCCAAAAGGCTACGAATAGACGTGCCACAGTGAATAGAACCCACAAACTCCGGTACCAAAGATCAGCGCCCTAGCCATTCGACCATCGATCGACTAGGTAAATAAATAGAAGTAATAAATAAATATGAACACGTATGCGTATATATTTATACTCTCTCTTTCTCTATCTATCTATCTATCTATCTATCTATCTATCTATCTATCTATCTATCTATCTATCTATCTATCTATCTATATATATATATATATATATATATATATATATTATATATATATCTATATCTATCTATATCTATCTATATATCTATATCTATATTGCCGCATAAAGAAGCTTAGCCAACCATCTCAGTGGCTGACTGGTCAAAGCACGCGATCCAGACCCGGAGATTGTGGGTTCGATGCTTGACATGGCAGTTTATCCAAAGTACGGATTTTTAATTTAAAAATGTTGCTTATTGTTTCCTTATGTTCTTGATTATTCTAGATCTTTCTTTAATATGTAAATTAGTTATTTCTCGAATATTCTGTTCGGGTATAAAAGCTGATACCCACTAGTTGTAGGCAACTTCTCGGTCTTGTAAAGTTGCGAGTTGCTACTTAGCTTCAATAAATTCTTCTGTTAAGTTAAACAGTGTGTTCATTCGAATCTTCGTGACAATATATATATATATATATATATATATATATATATATATATATATATATATATATATATATATATACGTACTATGATTCGAAGAGATACATGTGGCAACATTTACACAAATTCGATTAATTCAATTCGATGAATGTCATTCGTTTTGTATTAGTTTTCTTTCTTTCTCCCAGGTCATCCGAGAGCGTAAGGTGTCTCTGTTAGAGCGGAAAGGAAAGGAGGGACAGGAAAAGCAGGAGGAGGAGGAAGAGACGGGAGTAAAGACGAGGAGAGCGTTTCTCGACCTTCTGTTGGAACTGCACCTCAAGGAGGAGGAAGAAATCCTCAGCGAGGAGGACATCAGAGAGGAAGTCGACACCTTCATGTTTGCAGTGAGTCTGTTTTACAATGTGATCAAACGTGTTTATATAATTTTGTTTTTCATTTATTCGATATGAACCTGTCTTTTAATCAATGCGATGATGTACGTAGCTGCAGGCCCATTTTTCCTCCCCGAAGCGTCAGCAGTGTGGCATGATCCGTCGAAAGAATTGTTGAATCGAGAATACGCATCTTATTTACTTACTCCAAATTAAGAAGAGTATTTGATATTTTTAATCCAAACACTTTGTTAGGTTTAAATTAGTGGAAAAGAGTTGGGAGGTTTTAATAACCTTAACAAGAGTATACATTTTTAACTTTTTTAAGGACTGTCAGCAAAGTTAAGCTGACCAGTAGCAGAAATCACTAGCTGGGCTATTGCACGTCTTAGCAATACAAGCTCTGCTTGACATTAACACTAGAAACATAGAGTGAATCATTTAGACCAAAATATTTGTGTCCAAAAAGATATTAACGAAACTGAAGTAAATTTCGTGAATTTTCCTCATTTTACACCCATACGAAACTGTGAAGAATCGAAGCCTATGCGAAAAATGGTTTATTACCAAGCTTCCAAAAGAGTGGATATTTATTCTATTTGTAACATACCGCTATGTAGAAAAAGTATATATCTTACACAAAAAAGTTGCCCAAACGGCGCCTGAACTTTGACTGACAACAAACTCAATAATTCCATTAGAGTTTACACACACACATATATGTAGAGAGAGATAAATAGATAGATAGAGAGTGATATTAAAAAATCGTTTGCTGCAAAATAAATAACTGCAGTTGTACTATGTTTTTAAATATCAATTTATCGTCTGCATCGTTTTAAATTCAAAATGCCATTTTTAAGGAAGCAGTGGTTCGAAGGCTATATTTATGCTGTTTCCGAAAAGAAGTATTCATATTCTGTTATCCAAAAACGATGTGAGAGCCAGAGTTTTGTGATATCTAAAGCGTGCATAGGTAAAAACATCGTCAAAAAGAAAAGAAGACAGCGTAAAATTGGAAACTCAAGAGGGACAAAAAATTTCAAACAAGTATCCAAGGAAAAAACGAACATCTTCGACTACTGTAAAGGTGCGTTGTTTAATGTTAAATGATAATCCCCCTACTCGAAGGAAAGTTGCAAAATCATTAAAAGGCTCTGTGTCCACTGTCAATAAAATGATAAACGTTGATTTAAATCTTAAGAAAGCCAAAAAACGCAATGTGCATCGTCTTTCTCTAAAGCATGTCGCTGAACGCAGGACACGCTGCAGAATTCTGTATGAGAAACATTTATTCTAAGAAAAATGGAAAAAATTGTCCCAATAGATGAATGATGGGTGTATTTAAATTATGGCAACAAAAAAAAGAGCCATTTATTATCATAAAAGGGTAGAAAAAATTTAATTACGTGGTTCAAAGAATCGAAAGAAAATTTTTCTAAGGGATTTATGATGGTTGCTGGCTTTTCATATAATGGCAAGTTAAAAATAAAGAGAGTTGAAAAAATGTCAAGATGAACTCCAAATACTATCAGGAACATATTTTATTGCCCATTTTTCTGAACGAAATGCCGTCGCTTTACCCGCAGTGCCATCCATCTGTGGAACGCCATCAAGACAAAGCTAGCAGTCACACATGAAAACCCACTGTCAATTTCCGAAAAGAAATGGAACAAAAAACCGGTATCGAGGCCATACCCTTCACTGATATCCCTACTCCATCTTCCGATGTATCACCTGTGGATTTTTGTGTTTTCGGACTTTTAAAATCTGCATTATCCAAACGTCGTCCCACAACCCTTACAGAGAACTCTGAAAAGCTGTTATGGGGTAATGGGGTAGAATACCTCTTCTGACACTTCAAAAGGCATTATTATCCTGGAAATGACGGTGTCGCAAGAGAGTTCGGAATAAGGGTTATCCAATAGAACATTTCAAACACAACAATTTCATGTCATTTAGTTTTGTGACTGCAATATACATCGTCTAAAAATGTGTGAACAGTGTATGTAGTACCTTATTATTTTTTATGAATTATTGCAATAATTTATTGTCTAAAAATGAATTAAAGCCATTGCTTGTAAAACCAGTGTACTTTTTGAATACCAACACGGGTTCGGGGCGAGTTTGACCCAACACGTGGTTTCAGGTAGACCAAAAGTTCAAGGGATAAGAAAAATACATTACTGCAGATTTCTAATATTATCCGAGAGGGCGATTGGACAACAAGAGCTCGGACTGTCAAACGAAGCCTGCTCTGATCGATTTTTGTCTTCCTCTCAGGGCCACGACACGACCGCCATGGGCATCAGCTGGGCGCTGTACAACATCGGTCTTCTGCCCCACATCCAGCAAGGCATCCACGAGGAGCTCGACCGGATATTCGGGGACGACACCGAGAGGCCCATCACCGCCGAGGACGTCCGGGAGATGAAGTACCTGGAGTGCGTCCTCAAGGTAAATTTTTCTCACTTCTCGCATCTCTCGCCAAAGAAAGCGCCTACTATAGCTTCATACAAATATGCAGACATATCTCTGCTGTGGTATTTAGGCCGAGCGATGGCCGAAGGGTATTATTCGCCGTTATTCGATACTGGAGTTCACGGATTCGAGTCCCGCTGCTGGCTTGGATGTTTGAAATCGGCTTTAAGCAGTAGGTCCCGGTCTCGTTAGAAAAACAGTAGATCGTAGCACTCATAACCAAATTAAACCCTACGGAATGCACAGTCTTAAAAATCCGTAAAAGCGCCAACTCCGTGTAATACCAGATTGTTTATTTCAGTCAGGAATGGCAAATTCAGTATTTTTTTCGGAATATGTCTTTTCTTTTTTCTTTCCTTGGAATCTTTTTCGTCTCATTAGAGACGAAATTATTATTAGAGACGAATTCTCATTAGAATCTCATTAGATTTTCGTTCTCATCTACCTTTCTCGCATGACAGAAACCCTCTATATTGTGAGGAAAGCAGAAATATTTTCCTCCCTTGTTCTCCAAAGACATCGACCAGAGACATCGATTAATGATGTCCTATAGTTCATCGAGATCTCTCCCGATTACTGCAAACTCCCCTTGGAACCGGGCTTACACCTGGCCGGCTACAGTCCTACAAGCAGTTCCTCACCGCGTCATCAACCAGATGTCCGATCGGCTGAGATGGAAATTTGCGAGCAGACGACGCTATAAAAGGACCGGAGTTCGTGGCCCAGGGTGATATTTTGACCGATCGAGTTTCCTGTGAGGTAAGTCATCTACTGATATCGTCGGGAGAGTGACTGAAAGTGTCCTTCCCCCCTTTTTTTGCTCCGTACCTGATTACTCGGAGCAGTGACGATTAGGAAAGCTGATTCCCGTAACAATCAACAATTCACTGTATATATTCCCCATCGTCCTTATTTCACCGTATTTGTGTTTCTAATAAAGATCTTTAGTCTGCACGTAGGCCTCCGCAATCCTTTTTCCAGCTTACTTAAGAGTTGAGTACGCTACAATACTATATCGTGTTTTGTCTTGCAGGAAAGTCAGAGGTTGTACCCGTCGCTGCCCGTCATCGGGAGAGAACTGGAAGAAGACACCGACGTAGGTAGGGCATAAAAAGATTTGTTTAATGTTTAAAAAACTTGTTCAACAATATAAAATTAAAGACAATTCTTACTTCCTCATTTTCGTAATAAATGTAGCAGCTGCCGTATTTAATTTGTAAATAGCAGTGTAAGAAATAATAAAGGCAATAACTACTATCAAAATATGTGTTTAAATTATTCAGTTTAAATTATTACTTTTATTTGAAATGTTCCAATTTGTTCCAGTATTTTTCAATATGGACGTTGCATTTGAAATTTGTGGGATTTCTTGTCTGCGAAGCTTTGTTTTTCTTATTTCTTTTTATGTATTGAGGACTGTACAGTTGCAACACTATTTTTGCTTTAAAAAACCTATTTTTTCCTCCTAACTCTTCAGTTCAACTAAAAAGTAAAATTCCGATCGGCGATTGAAATTAGAAAAATAGCAAAAGTTAATCGAGGTTAATGGGTTAATCGAGGCAGATGAATCCTGCTAAAAGAGGCATTGGGTAATAAAGATCTTAGAGCAGAGGTGGGCAAAAGCCGTTCCGCAGGCCGGATCCGGCCCTTTTGCTTACTTTATCCGGCCAGTTGAAAAATCCTGTCCATGTCTGTAAATCATTTCCCTTCATTACAATCACGACGAGAATCATTGAAAAATACAGATTTTCTTAAATATAGTGCAATAACACAAGACCTGCATTCTGAATTCCAAAGAAGATTTCAATGTTATTGAAAAACCTTTATCATTAATTAGTCAACCTTTCAATTTTGACGGGCAAGAAGCTCCTATTGAAATTCAACTGGAACTAATTGACTTACAGTCAAATAATTTACTAAAAGACAATTTTCACTCAAACGAATTGAGTGTTTTCTGTTGTGCTTTGAATATAGAACATTTCAAACATTTTTTGAACTATTTTCAAAAATACCTAGTTTTATTTGGTTCAACATATATTTGTGAAAGAACTTTTTCGTTAATGATTTACAAGAAAAATAAATATCGATCACAAATTACTGACGGAAATCTACACTCGGTATTAAGGATTGCTACAAGGGATTTGGATCCAAATTTTGAAGAAATAATATCAAATGAACATTCACGTTTCGCATTCACTAAAACTATTCTATTTTAAAGTTTGATGTTTGTCTTTTCTTTTCATAATTCTATTTACTATTATATTTACAAAATGTAATAAAAATATAATAACTATGATCAAAATAAAATAATTTGTATCGTTAAGATATAAATATCAAAATAAAATTTTTCATTAACTTATTTATTTAACGACCATTAATTTAATACAATGGATCATATTTTTTTAAAAATTGCGTGACCTATTTTACTGGGCACAAATGGTTCACATATACACCTAAGTAAGACAATTTATTATAACTATTATCTTTTATTAACTGTCAAATTTCTCTGCCCAAATGATTTATAATAACACTTAGTGTTTTTGCCAAAAAAAAAAATATTTGGGCAAGGAAAAAACTCCCCCCAAAACATTCGCTTGTGCACAGCGTATGCGGTATAGCCCTCCGTCCCGGGAGACATTTTGAAAATTTCATTTTGGCCTGCGCTTAAAAGTATTTGCCCACCGTTGTCTTAGAGGCAACACCAAATATTTTTTCTTAAAAGTTATAGTCATCACTTTTGGTTTATAGATATAACCTGTGTTAGATCTATAGTTAGCTCAATGTTATGATTCTGTGTTGCCACCTACACTGTAACAGTTTTTATTAGGTTTATCAAAAAAATTGAAAAAAAAATGTCAAAACGAATGCCAAATTTCGTTTAAATTACAAAGCAGCTTACAACTGCATTTTGCAATATTCACTCACTACTATTATTATTATGGAACAGAGGAAGTAGGGTTTATCCTTCCTCAAAATAAATCCTATATTTGTATCTCCAGCTGGCTACACGCTCCCCGCCGGCACCACTTGCATGCTGGCCACTTTCATGCTGCATCGGGACCCGAACACCTTCCCGGACCCGGAACGATTCGACCCGGACCGCTTCCTACCGGAAAACTGCGTGGGCCGTCATCCCTTCGCTTACGTGCCCTTCTCGGCCGGACCAAGGAACTGCATAGGTAAGGAAGCATCCCAGAACGACTGTTATTCGCTTTGCATCCAGCTTTCTGACTGAGGATACATAACCATAAACGTCAACTTGCAGACTGAAAACATTGTGAAGGACTTGATTTCCTGCAATTTCTTTAATAACGCGGAGGCGCTTGCCTGTTAAACATTCTATAAGGCTGTGGAGTTCGTTCATCATTATGGGACCATCCGATAGGTGGCCAACACTTCTAGCTGGGACAACACAGACAAAATGGGTTCTCGCCCCCCCCCCTTCAGGCTCTAGAGGGATCGTTTGGGAACCTACCTGAGTCGCCCTAAACGCTAATAATGAACACGGTCGATCTTTAACCTCTATGAACATACTTTCCAATTTGTAAATATTGGGGACACAAGGGTAGAATGAAGGATAAATATATTTAAAAAGCAGTGTATCTATAACATGACCTGAACTCCCATTCGTTTGACTCGCCGCACTAAGCAGACTAAATTAAGCTTCTCGAATGTTTTAGGTTTGCGTATTGTCATAACTTAGAATAAATTTCACTGCAAATACTCTTTTGGTCAAAAAATACAATTTGACCAATTTTTTTTTTTTTTTTTTTTTTTTTTTTTTTTTTTTTTTTGACATATTCGTCGAGATCCTTAAGGATTTTTGAAAAATTGCTTAAATTCGTAGAAAAGTTCGACAAGTTGGAAGACTCAACACATTGTATGCAAAACACGTACTAGTACGTTTTCTGACGATGGATACTTGAGCACGGGTCACGTACTAGTACGGGTTAGTGTCACAACATGGTTTGTGGGTACAAAAGTAACGGTATATACAGGAAAACGAAGCCGAATATTTTTATCTACTATATAAATTCTGGAAAAATTAGGACAAAAACTAGTTTTTACATTAGTCGATGCGGAACCACAAAACGGGAAGGTGGATAAAAAACACCAATTTAGATTTAATATTAACTTTCTATTTAACCTTGAGAAAATGATATATATGTACAATTATATATATGTATTTATGTATGTACAGATTTGTTTACTATATTTGAATATAAATTCCGAAAAGTGGGTTAAAAAATGAAAGGATTTTCGATCTATTGATATTGAAGAGAATAACTAAATGGACGCGCAAAACGCCCGCTCCCGGTACAATTCCACTGCGAAATGGACGCGCACACAATGGGTTAATATGTTGTAGCCCACTTTTCCTAGCTAACGTGACGCTTATCTACAATAACCATTCCTTTCATTTAAGGAGTTTTAAATGTTTAAAAAATGCAATTTTTTGTATAATTGATTACATTTTTTTTCTTTTAGCTTTTAAAAATTTGCAATAGATCGCAAGTTATAAATAAAACAATGTATGGCATTTCCGGAGAATGTTTATATTCTGGAAATCTGATGTGACTTCCGTGTAAAGTTCTAGCCATTTCTAACCAATTGAATATGAAATTAAGATTTATAAGTTAAATAAAACTATACAGATAGAAAATGCCTCAAAAGTTAAATTTTATTCTATTATATATATTTTCATTTTAAAATAAATATTAATTGTAACTATTAAACTTGAAAATGTTTTCTTAAAAGCTGCTAAAAAAATTACATATTAAGTTATTGGTAGTCAAAATAAGAACCCATTTACCCCGTTGCTTAACAGTTTGAAACCCCTTCGACCCGAAGTTGTTTTCCCTCGATAGTTCTTGTTCAAAGTAATGAATTTTCTACTAAACCCCTTGACTTACAAGTAAAACGGAATCTGATGTGTCCAAAAAACACTAATTCTGGCTCATCTGAACAATCGTGAAATTTAAGAAAGGTTTTATTTTGAAATTTTCATTTATGTGTAACATTTAATGAGGTTTATATATGATGCTAATGTACAATAACAAAATTATGATTTAATATAATGCCGCACGACGTCTGTCGGAGACATCTGTCGACGTCTCAGACGTCAAAATCTACTTTGACTCATGAGATGACTGACGACTCCCGAACGTCATTGTATGTCAAGGGGTTAGGCGGTTCCTTTTAGTAAAACGGTTCCTCGAAACTTTTAAGTGACCCCCTACATCTAAGGGACAATGAAATCATTTCTAGGGGTGTAGAGCTCCGCTGTAGCGATTCGTTATAATAGATAATGTTACAGAAATCTTAACTGGTGAACGTAGTTGTATAAGTCTTCCAGACAATCAACAAGAATACATGGGCCTAGTCCTTCAATCCTAAGGTTCTTTCAGTGAGCACGAATAGCAGCGAGCAAGAAAATAAAACTAAGCAAAATAACAGAATAACAGGATAAAAAGGAATACCGATGGATTTGTGTCTTCATAACAAATAATAACTAGAGAGTAGCGAGTTTAGGTACAAAAAAAAATTTTTGGGGCGGTAACATCCGTTCACGTCTGAGATCCATTCAAATGATTAAATTTATTTTTAGGTGAGATTTTGGCTAACAACGCAACCGATCAGAAATGAGAATACGGATAAGTTGTGAAGTCGTGAGATTGAACATGCGTTTGCGTAAGCCATTTCTTAAGCACATAACGCTTTTGTCAAATCCATTTCTCTGGAGATTTTGGATGCTTGGAGATTTATGGTCGAATAGGATAAATATCCAAGCCTATTTGGTCCACTGTTAAGGCAATACATTTGACTCAAATGGTTCAAGGAAAATTACAAAAATATAAAATTGGTAACAGTTTCATGTGTAGGCGTATAATATATCGTCAGATCAATTTTCAGGGCATGTCACCGGCTAAAAAACTTTGGAGTCACTGTGTGAAATGAAACGAAAGTCATTAAAAAAGTCCTATTCCTAAGGCCTCAAGAGAAACTAAAGTATTGTAGACGATGCAGCAGCATTTCAGATACTTAAAACCCTCATAACTAATCTTGGTCTCATAGTGACTCGACTATGCCCCTTTTTTGCCCTCTGATGGGCGCCCTAGTTTCTTCCCTGTGCCCCATCTGAACTACGTCCTAGTAAGTCATAATCGACTGATTTTACGACTGGAGTCACCACTTCTCCCTATTTAGATAATTTAATCGTGAAATACTGATGCCTTTATGCTATCCTGATAAGTGAAATTATAAATAAGTATTAAAATGTTCATTTTCGGACCAAAGTAGTAAGTTATTTTTTGGTTAGAGCAATAGGTAGCTCAATGTTGTGTAGTAAACTGCACGTACGTAGTAACGGATGTACTCAGTTTTGAGACATTAAACCTTTGTAGGCGACATCACTCAGCATTTGCTCGCATTCAACATTCCAACATTGAGGTGATAGTACGGGGTACCTAGGCCAAAGGCCTAATCCCCTGTTGTGAAAAATAAATACCCTCTTGTGAGGGTATTAATTTCTTACTGGGTATCTTTCTTTAAAGTGCAACATAGTAAAT
Source organism: Pardosa pseudoannulata (assembly GCA_032207245.1). Classification (NCBI taxonomy): domain Eukaryota; kingdom Metazoa; phylum Arthropoda; class Arachnida; order Araneae; family Lycosidae; genus Pardosa; species Pardosa pseudoannulata. The sequence continues at coordinate 2,590,087 of CM063505.1, forward strand.
TAAGGCCAGTAAAAAAACAAGGGGCCCTTAACACTTAAATAGAATAAAACTTTTAAAATTCTAAAATATAAATTGAAATTTGAGTTAATATTTTATAAGAAAATTTGAAAATAAAAGAAATTTATTTTTTAATTTTAAAAGGAAGAAAGATATATTAAGTACGTCAAGAAAAAGTGACAGATAAAAAGTTATCAGAGATGAAACTCTGAAGTTTAGAATTAAAAATTAGGATATGTTCCTACTCGATCAATTGGAGAATAGTTCAGATCAGATTCTGTGGCGCCATCTATTGAGTGGCCACGCGTCACTTTGTGAAGGGAATTCAAGTTACGGGAGAGACCTGAAGTAAGTGAGGGGGGGAGAAAAACCGACTACGGAAGCATCGCAGCGCGGGGTCGCTTGCGGTGCTTGGCTTTCCGATGATCATGGTCCTGCAATTCGGTTATGATCGGATTCGGTAAGCTGTAGAAGTCATTACAAATTTTTGAAGAGAGTTTAATGAATATATTTTTAAGAGTGTCAATATTTAAGTCCCTCCAGATTATTGGTATCTTATTGGTAACACGTTATTTCCAGATCTTATTGGTAACACGTTATTCCCTTTCATACATTAGAACACTCCAAAAATTAGGGTGTTCGGTAACAATACAAAATAAAAACTGCTCATAAAAATGGCTCGTTGCCAAAACCTAAAAATACACCCCTAGAGTGCAATAGAATGTAAGAGTGCTTTTTCTCTGTTGAACAGGTCAGAGGTTCGCGATGCTCGAAGAGAAGACGGTCGTGGCCAACGTGCTCAGACGGTTCAGGATAGAGACCCTGGACGGCAGGGACAAGCTGAGACTCACGGCGGAAATGGTGCTGCGGAACGACGGCCCCTTGCGCATGAGAGTGCGCAGAAGACAACACGATGCTCTTTAAAATGCTATTGAGCGGACTCATTCTTCATCGCCTCAAAAATTCATTACTCATTGTACAAATCAATAAAATGATTTCCACCGAATCCACTTGAATTTTCTTCAAATACCGACAGAAATTTGAAATATTTTATTCGTGGTGGGGAGGAAATGCAAGCGGTTAAATTTAGTTTGGAGCGATTTGCAACACGAGAGCTACTGCATAAAGTAAATTCCGAACAATCGCGTCGTAGTGGGATTCGAACCACCAATTCCAGTACCGAAAATTAACGCCTTAACCATTTGTCGGGAGATTTTAACGCATTCAATAACATCCGCATGCGATCTGCACATATCTGACAAACGTTGTCTATTAACTCTTTTATCTACAGAATAGTGGGAAGATGCACATTACCGAGCGAAATGATTCAAAAAACAAAATAAAAGTATAGTATAAATGTGTTTGTCAGGTGGATATCTTTACGCTCATATATAGAGTTTAATGTTCAAAAAATAAATCAGTGTTTTGGGGTAAACGTGGGATATACTAAACTTAAAAGTACACTTTCATTAACTTTTAAAAAGAAAGTATTCGCAAATCAAATGTATAAAACAATCACAAATTAAGTTTTCGTATGAACTTATACATCTTTAACATATCTATACAATGATAAGCCCTATTTTATGCTTCAAATTGTGTTATTGGGGTTTTATTTGAAGACTAAAAGAAAAGTATACATTCAAAAAACCTAAAAAATGATAGTCGCATTTATAAATCGCAATAGCTAAAAAGATTAAAAATAAGGTATAAATTGGCACATCTTAGAGAGATTTACACGGTGATACCCATTGTTTTAGGCCTCTAAGAAATAAAGCAGTGTTGTTGGGGTCCTTTAGTAAGGCTTATGGGAAAATTCAGCTGTCACCTTATTAAAAGACGTATTTTTTTTTTTAATTTCAGCTTATTTAAAATGATTGCTTTTCAAGTTAATACGAATTCTTGTAACATCTTTGTATTTTATCATGAAAGTAATGTTGTATGATAATGAAAAAAAACTTTGTATGCGGAGGAGAAAGGATTATGCAACAAGGCTCTAGTGAAAAACGAAATAGATATACATGATATAAAGTTTATACAAATCCCAACAAACATCAGAGCCAAACATTTTTTTAAAAGCAAAAACCATTCAATCGTCAATATTTATTTACAAACAATAGTTTCATACGATGGTTACTCCATCGACCGAAATAGTAAAACAACGTCATTCGTAAATCGATAACAAGTGTATAGTATAATCAACAATTAGCAAACGGCTTCGGAAAGCCTCTTCCATCAATAAAACTAAAAGGTTAAAATGAAATGGAATGCGATAAACAGCTAAAACCGTCATTTCAACGTCTTTTTTTTTATAAGCGTGCAGGCACACGGAAGTCCAGAAAAGCGTTCCGTTTATTCGAGCTGAGTTGAAGAGCCCGTGTCATTGCAGACGTTTCTATTGGGTGGCGCCGGCAGTACAAACAATTGAGTGATGCCGTAGCATTCCGAGCAGCAGTGGAAGTGGACGTTGCCCAGCGAGGTGGCAATGTTGCCAGACTCGAGGCGCGTGCAGGGCCACCTGGTGGAGTTCGAGTCTCGCCTCGAGCCGTATTTCAGGCTGATGACGTAGGAGCCGAAGGGATCCAGTCGGACGGGAAAAGGCAAGTAGGCTGTCAGTTCCCGCCATACGTACTCGCCCACCTTCGAGCCTTTAATCCAAGGGAGTGAGTTCAGGTTGAACTGAGTGTACGTCCGGTGGTCATCTCGACCCAGAGTCAAACAGGACGGGCCTGGAGGGGAAAACTAAAGGTAGTACATCAAAGACAATGAGAAACCTGGAGATCATTCTGTTGGAAAGGCTTATCGATAAAAATAGATACAAATTTTCATTTCGGTCGTAACCGCATTTCCACCTATTCAAATGTATTTTAAGTATGAACCGTGGGAGTTTCCCGGTTAGCTCCTTGGCCTTTTCTGTAACTGTTTGGTACTACTAAAAATGTTGTCTCAGTAAGTCAGTCGTAAGGAAATACGACGCAGTACGCCGAATACTGCTTTAATTTATTTTAATACCTTGTTTATATTTTTATCATTCAAGCTGAACGAATAAATGCTTAATTCATGAAATGAACCGTGTTTTTGGACTTCCTACGTATCTCCACACCACATGCATAACATGACGCTGGGCATTCTGCTAATAAGTTAAAATTTAACCCAACACATTCTAGACAGATTAAACAAATACTACTTACCGAAACTAATTGCTTGAATCTTATCCAAGAAAAATTGAACAGATTGGAATTAATGCTTATTAGTATTTATTCTGGAATAGTCGAAATATTTATTGTGGATTAGAGGTTTCCGAACTTTATTTTGAATGTTCTACTGTGAACCAAGTTTCACACGAGGTATTTCGCTCTTTTAATTTCAAGTCCGGTGATCGTAAGACCTGTATCTAGATAAACAACTGGATCTGGATAACAGTCATCACAGCCAAAAGGTTAAATCAAAAAAATATGTTAAATGTCAGTCAATAATCAGTATGAATTAATCAAGACTGAAGACATTGGAATTACATGCGCTTCTTACCTCCAGAAAACGTTGAATCATTCCGGAACATTCCAACTATCTTGAAACCGGCCACGAAGATATGGTTGTCTATGCCAAATCTCAGACAGCTTAGCCCGTGAACGTTGTCGAACGTCTTGTTGCCCTCGTGGAACGCACCCAGTTCCACCATGAACTTCAGCAAGGGGATGTGGGGTGCTAGGGAAGCTGCCACGTGGAAGTTCTTCCTTCGGCTTTCCTGCTCTTCATCCAGGAATTCAGCCACCATGTCGCTTGGAACGAAAGTCCGAAGGGGTTCAGGAATCAGGGACCACTTGATGTATTTCATGAAAGGTTGCATTTCACCGAGAATATTCTCCCGTGTCAAGGGCCTTCCACTACGAGATTAGACATCATTAGTTACACAAATTCCAAGGCTTATTTCTTACATACTAACAGCGAAACTAGGAAGTTTTGAACAAGACATTCCTCAGCTTTATTCTTGGTTTGATTTGAAAAACATTTATCAAAATCACAAGAGCTGATTAAAAAGTTTATAGTATTTAAGTTTATTAGTTATCTAGATAATTACACTTTTTTCCAGGATGTTTGCTTTTCTGTATCTTCAATACCGCAGTGAACATGTGCCGATTTCAAGTTAACAGTATCACTCCAGTGTGTTTAAGAATTTAACGTCAAACTATTAGAAATAGTTAAATTTGTTTTTAACCATAATTGGCAAAAAAAATGTTTATTACCAAGCATATAATTGCTGCAGAAACTCCCTTTGTACAAGCAATATTTTGAAGGTAGAACATAAAGCTTCAAGCACAAAGACGAAACTAGTAGTACTTCGACTTAGTAGTAGTACTTCGAAACTAGTAGTACTTCGAAAACTCAAGGTGTTGTGTCGAGTTACAACTCGGCTAAATCCTTTACATAACCGTTGTCAATTTTACCCTCGCACTTTCTGCAGTAACCGTGGTATATTTAGAGGGGGGCAAACTTTCGGTTTTGAGGAGTGTATAAGTTCAATCATTGAGAGTGTGTGAGGTAATACTGAATAAAGAGATAAATTAACATCCGAGAGTTTTTCTTAGTCTAATTTGAGATCACGAGTTTCTGTACATTGAAAACATTCAATGTACAGATGCAGGCAATTAGTCAATGAAGTCTCCGTCTACCCAGGCAAATTAGACATACCTATAGATTCTATATTGTCTAGCAAGAAAAGCTAGCTTGAAAAATAAGAGGATGGCTAATGATTAAGTGACAGCAACAACTAGCAGAATAAGCAGGAAGTTTTAAAACTGCAATACTAAAAGAAAAATGAAAAAATAAATAGAACACAGGAGGTTATTTCAATCTGACCTGCGTGAACAGCTGATCTGGGCCCATTCCTTAAGTGTGGTGAGAACGCAGCACTCGTTCTCCATGATGAAGAACTTGGACCGGAGGAAGTACTCGAGAGATTTCGGCTGCAGATGGAGGAATCCTTCGGTAGCGCTAACGATGTAAGCTGCATCCAATATGAGGCTGGAAGAGACCTTCTCAAGCTGGGGCAGGGAGTAGGTGCGTGCCAGTTCGAACAGGTAGCAAGCGTTGGCGAAATTCACGGTCGTCGTAAGATGAGATTCGCAAAGCGCCACCAGCGGGCACACACCGTACTTATGCGCCATCTTCAGCAGGTCCGCACTCTCCAGCCAGTTGGTGAAGTCCGAAGATCCCAAGTACAGATACCTTGGGGAAGAAGAAAAAGACAACAGTGTCATACATTGTCACAAGGCGATTCTTGAAAGCCTGAATCACCTGATTCGAGGTTAGATTCGAAGAATCCTTACAGTGTAAAGAACTATTACTTCTATTCTCGTAAGATGCGTTCCAATTGATAAATATTGTGTTCGAATGCTGTTGCTCCGCTCGATGATCGGCCGGGGTGAATTTGTTAAATTGTGCTTCATTCAAGTGTTCTAAAATTTTACTTGTGGAGTTTTGTGTTTGACTGGTAAATGCTACGTTGGTCAATGCAACTAGGAAAATAGATAGTTCACAACATTAGAACAGAACAAGTCGACAGTACTCATGCTGTAATTTACAACTGTAAGGGAAGTATGGGAATAAATAGGGCCGGTAACGGAAGGAGTGACTGGCAAACTTTTGTAGGAAAAAAGAGGCTGAGACAAGCGATAATTCCAATATACATAATAAAATCACTTGTGCTTGAATTCCAACCAAATGGGGGAAATTAAATCCGAGCTGTTTCAAAGGAAGAATCCCATATCTATTGTTCGCATTAGTGATAATCCTAAATGCTACGAACAGAAACCTTTCTATAGCATAAAACGAGACGCCACTTAGGAAGACTGTCTACGACCACAGAAGAGAAAGCAAAGCTGAAGACAGACCTGTGGTTAGTTACTTTAACGGCGCAAAGCCATAAGCGCCAAGCCCTAGATCGTATAAATCCACGTATCTTTCAGCTAAATACGACTGTTAACAGATAAATTGCCCTAAAACGGATACACAGAAGTGTTAAAAACAGCAGAGGACAAAGTCCACAAGAAAGGTAAGTAAAAAGGTAAAAGGATGAAACATTAGAAATTAAATGCTAAAAGAAAATCATGCACTATATATAAAAAGATTTAAAACGGAAAATGGTAAACAAGTTATAAAAATATGAATTAAATTAACCAAAACAAGGTAGTAAAACGTAGAAAAGAGGGATTTGAGAGTTTACAATCCCTTGATACAGTGTACCAACGGTACCGTGTAAGCTTCTACAAGAAGCAAGTATATGTAAAATAGTGATGACAGACAAAAAGGCATATGGGTTTGAATTAGTTTTTTAAAAAAAAGTATGTTTGAGTGTGGGACGAGTGTATACGAAAGCCAGTAAATAAACATGCTTACGACTAATAGGATCACAGAAAAAGAGCAATAATATTGTGAAGTTTATTGCTGACACTCATTCTTCCACATACTAAGCTGGCGCACATTTCAAGTCAGATAAGGATATTTTCATAGGCATTATAGAGACTGACCTTAGGAAATGCCGGACGGTGGTGGGACTGAAGTCTGTGATGGTGATGGTACCCCTGGACTTCTCCAGCATGTCCGTATCGAACATCTTCCGGAAGACGTCGCTCATGGTGGTCAGGACGAGCCGATGGGCGGGCAGATGCCAGGTGCTCCCCTCCCAGCGCACCCGAATCGCGACATCGGAATCTCGCTCGCTCAGGAACAGCCGGTAGCCAGCAGCGCAACTGTAGAAGAGACAAGGGTCGAAGCACGGAGGACAAGGGCCTGAAGAGCGAGCCTAAACAAAAACAAAGATGTTGGTTTGAGTGTATTGGCATTCGACTCACTGGTGACCATCACATGATGGTGGATGTCACTTATCCCCTAGTGTAGGAAAGCCTACACCTGGTGAAAAAGACCCCGTCGCATAAGAGCACCAAAAACCCTAACCTGCTCAAACAATAACTGCCACAAAACAATTAAGGTGAACGGGAAGGGCACGAGAACTAGTAGAAAAAATCTTCACTTGAGATTTCATGCATATTAAATGTCCACTTCTGAATTTTGCTAAAAGTATTAGATGCACCCGAGGCCACTGCACAACAGAAACTGGCCCGGGCTCCTGTCGGTGTACTAGTCATGAACCCATCACATTTTAAAATAGATATAAAAATTGTACGTATGTATAAGGATATGACTAAAGAAAATGTAAACTAAATCTGTAAACAATCGTAGATATTTTGAATAAAATTCCAAAGACGGCCACTTAAATGCTGTCAAAATGCATCCTTTCAAATGTTCTGAAGGCAATATCTCATTGATGCCAGAGAAAATTCTCAGGGAGTTTTCAAATGTACAAGGCCGGAAACCCAGCTTCTCTCTGCTTTATCCCACTTTTAACCCTTACTCTAAACTGACCACTGGGGATGCAGATCATGCCCCCCACGCAATAGGTGTAACCAATTCAGGAAAGGGAACAAAAACGGGATTCACCGCGTCGAATAGATTTATCAAAGAACACTTTTAGATTTGTCTGAGGCAACTATCTGTGTTGACGACCTCGTAGTTAGTGCTGTCCACTGAAATGAAGTGGGAACCCATCCAGCCAATAAATATTTTCAAGGAATCAGTCTTGAGTGCCTCTTGTCTCAAATCGCCTCGCCACCACTCCCCCCCCCTCTCGGTCGTCGTACAGTTCCTTATACAACTTGTGCGTGTGTACTTCGTGTGTACTCTCTGAATTAAGTAAAACTAAAATCAGAAACATGAAGAGTAAAATACACAAAGACAAGATCATAAATATTGTAAAAGTAAAGGATTATATGCGTTGTTAATTAGGAATCCAATTTTGGGCTTAAAACGTATTGTGCGCTTAACTGTCAACCTCGGTATAAACATAAAAATGGGTTAAACGATTTTTAAGATTGGAAAAAAGATCAAAATTACCTCAGCATGCAAACTAAATTATAAAAAAAATCGTAACAGCTGCGAGCTTAATAGAATGCAAGCAATGTCTAATCCGTCAACATTTTCCATGTATGTAAAATTATTGAAATCAGTTATTTGGTATAATTTTCTTTTCAAAAAAAATCTATTTCTAACATTTTGATAACGGACAAAATTAAAGAGAAAATTTCATATTTTGCATATTTTTCTCCAATATATTTCACAGACAAGGGGTCCACTGACAACAATTAGCAAAGTAAAAAGTAGTTGGAAAATAAAAGCAGCAAAATTATATAGAGCAGTGAATGAAATAAAGATTATGGGCCACAGCTGCAATTTTTGCACAGTCTATAATAGTCCTCTCTGTAGGTTTCATTGTGTTTATTCAAATTTTTAAAAAAAGCTAATTTAATATCATTTAAAATTAAATAGGTTTCAATACACCTTTTATCTATTTCAATCAAATATGATTCGCACAAAATTCCGATCGCCAGAGTGAGTCAAGTAAGGAAGACAAATCCAAGACGTTGAACCGGAACAAAAACCGTTCTTTTGGGCGGAATGAAAACCGGAAGTTTAAAAAAATCTGTTATTTCGGCTCGATATGAAACTACTTGTAGAAGGTAGATTTAATCCAGTTGAGTTGTCAGTTGTCAAATGCGATTTTGGTAAGTGCGGATAGTAATCACCACCCAAATCTATAATTTTCTGCCAAAGTTTTGGTGGTTTTTCAATACCTTCGACCCAGAACCTTGAGTCCAAAAACAGATCAACCTCATTTTCGGGCGTCTTGTGCAGAATGGAAGATAGTACCAGCAAGATGCACCTTTTTCCACACCTGCAGCTACAAGTTCGAAGGAGCGACATCGGGGCTATAGGGTGAGTGGAGCAAAAGATCCCATTCGAGTCCGTACAAAGTCCAGCCGATGAATGCAAACCCATGTTGTTTTGCATTACCTTGATGGAACATTGCCTTTTTGAGCCGGAAATCAGTTCGACGGTTTTCATAGATGGCAACGTCGACATCGACTAACATCTCACTGTACAACTGACTGTCAATGATTTACCTTTTTCAAGATACTCTGTGTATAAGACCGCGGCAATCCCACCAGATACAAAGCATAATCATTTTGTTGGTCAAATTGAGCTTGAAATCAAATTGAGGTCAAATTGACGGATTTTCGGACCTTTTCGGCTTGTGTTGAAGTAAATCTACTTTTCGTCACAAGTGACAATCCGGTCCAGAATCTTCTCCTTGCGTCGATATTTGAATAGATTAGTGTAGTCCCGAACACGTCCGTCCTTATCTGCTTGAGTCAGCTCATGCGGCACTCAACGATTGAACTTGTACGTCTAGTTCATGCGATGCATAGAGCGACTAATGGACATGGCACTAACGTCTAATTCCTTAGCCAGCACTCGAGTGGTTGTATACTTATCTTCCCCAAGTCCTCAAAGGCGGGCTTCGTCGACATCAGAGCGCTCCGTTTCTTGAACGCCATAGTCCTCGTTTTTGAATTTCCGGTACCAAACCTTCACGGTGTCATATGATACAAAATTAGTGCCTAAAATTGTACACATGATTTGGTGACATTCTGTTACTATCTTTTGGCAACAGAACTGGAAGTAAATGAGTTCGTGATAGTCCATTTCAGACACCTTATACTTAACGATAACTATTTTTACAAATGTCAACACAGTGTTTCTAAAGAGTTTCTTTCAATTGCAAAAAGTCGTTTGCGAAAATAGGATTAAATACGCCAACGGGAACCGTTTGTGCAGACGATATTTCTGGTGGCGGGAAACTTTCGTTGTTTTTTCTTTTTTAACCGGAACGAAACAAATTACGGTACAGAGCCTTTGCGTAAATGAAAGTAGGACAGGCGAAGGTTTAAACCCGAATGATATCGCGAGAATGAAACTTTACAGGAGTCGCTGTGTGATTAACACCTGTTTTTATTTTAATTGCTATTGGCTAAGTCTTAATGACATCACAGCTATGAAATTACGAATCACCTTATGCTCTAAAAAATGAAACAGCCTCGGTCTCTAGATAGAATTAATGTTCGACTCCACTTGCAGCTATCTGCTTAACAGAAAATTGGATCTAGAACATAAAAGTTAGCACATTGTGTGCGGGTCCATTTCGGAGTGGAAATGTACCGGGAGTGGGCATTTGGCTCGTCCATTTAGTTATTCAGTTAAATCTCAATAGATCGAAATTTATTTCACTTTTAACCCACTTTCCGTATTTTATATTGAAATATATAAACAAATATATATAAATAGAAATACATAAACAACCATAAGATTTTTATAAACAAAAAATTATTTTAGTGGATAAATTTATATTATCATAAATATGAAAAATCAAATAGAAATAGTATATAGTTTATTTTTTCGAATTGTATTATATATAAACATTTATACATTATAAAAAATGAAGAGCAATCCTAAAACTAATAATGTAAAAACTAGTTTCTATTTGTCTGAATTTTTACAAAATCTATGTAGTAGACAGGAACATTCGGCTTCCTTTTCCTGTCTATACCGTTATTTTTGTACCCACAAACCATGTTGTATACGTGCCTGCGCTCAAGTATCAATCATCAGAAAACTTAATTGTCCCGCATACAATGTGTTGACATTGTGTACGTAATACCTCACACATTTAATTCGCAAGGAATCTTTAAATCCTTACCCGAAATCTATGAACTGGATAATTTAAACAAAATCAACTTAAAAGAGGAGTGTAGAATCTGAATCTGGTCAGAAGCCTGTAAAGTAGTTCGATGTTCTTAGAAATGACATCTTTTGTTTACATTACCTGAACGGCACTTTCCCTTCTTCCTGCATCTAGATTATTTGATTAACCCCTTAACGTGCAAGCTCAACTTAACTCGAGCGCGCTAAAATGTCCAAACTGCACACTCGAGATAGTTCGAGCGGCTACGTACTTTATGTTGCTATAGTCTTTCACACTCGAATGCAATCGAGAATTGAAAATAACCATGTGAAAGCAAAAAACCAATCGTTTTATTGATATTTATCATTCACGTGGGATTGTAAGCTATAACACTTATTCAAGTATAAAATATACATTTTTTGTTTTTCAAATTCAACGTCAAAATTGTGTTTGCATTGAAACTTTTTTGGCCTTTTTAAAAAAAATGCATTCATTCAGTTCGGGAGATAAAATGCAGTAATATGTAACAAAAAAATTCTACACGAGACATAACAGTAAATTTTCTAAGTAGAATAGGGATTTTTACTCCCTTTAATTTAAAAATAGATATTCTTAACAATCTGTACTCCATATTCATATAAACAATTTCAATCGGGATAAAAAAATTTCTAAAGAGACTAAAATATGTACACTGTTAGATTAGAACACACAAAATAAAGTTTATGAAAAGTGCAAGAAAGAACGTAGTAGAAATGTGGTAGATGTAGAATTTCTTGCCTACTAGAATCTCAGATTTTTCTATTAAAAAAAATGAAAAGTCTTTGAAATTAATGTTGTGGGATATTTTTTCAAAACTTACAGGGATTTTTAAATAGAAATCCCTTTTACAGAGGATTTTCCTCCCTTACCGTAATTTGGGATATTTAAGAATTTTACGAGTAATTCTCTGAATATTCGGGAGACTAAATAATTCGGGATGGATGGCAATTTGACTATCCTTTTACTCTGCTAACTGGAAAATTAATCGTATTTTTGTACACTTAAACTTCATTGATTATCCATAATACATACACACTGTGTGTGGCTATAGATAATTATAAATGTTTACAACTCCCATTAATTATTCCAGCAGATAAACAGAGCTGGGCATATCTGCTGCCATCTATTGGATAAAGAAAAAGCTATAAACTTACAAGAAAGTAGACCTAAAATTCAGTCTTTATACTTATACATTTTGTTCGAATTATGACACCAAAAGGAGAATCTAAGCAAAAAAAATCTACGTAAAAACAAAATTAATCTTAAACAGTATCTACAATATATTCTTTTATTTCAATTATCTCAAGCATTTATATTTTGATTTCAAACTGAGAGTCAATATACTTGTAAAACAGAAAAAAACATTTTTAAAATGAATTAATATAAAAGTCTTGATTTTCTAATGTTATATTTGGAATTTATAAAAAAGCTTCAGAATAGTTATATATTATTTCGTGTTTGCAAAATAATTTACAAAATAATGACTTAAATATTCTAAAAAGGACAGTGTGTCAGAACTTAAAATTTCTCGGTGAGGTTTAACATTAAATGTGCCTATTTTAAAAAAAAATTAAAGTGTTGGTAAACCGCACTGAATAACTCAAAATCTTTCAAACCAAAAACGTACATATTTTTATTACCTCTAAGAATGCATATTTCCGTAATTTGTACTAAAAACAATTGATGTTCGCGATTTGTAATTTCCTGAACATTCAGGATATTTAAAAAAAAATCTTTATGACGTCATACGATTAAAAAAAAGTATGAAGAGGAATTTAGTTCTGAACATTTTAAAACAAACTGCGTAATAAAAATTCCATTACTGAGAAAAGTTATGAATAAAAACGTGTCAGTTGTTTACCATAAACAAATTTAAATTTACAAAACTTTATTTTTCTCAAATTGTGTTTTTCATGTAACGTGCAATTTATACCAAATCGTTTTAAAGATATTTTCATGAAATTTTACAGGTTGTAACATCGTCTGTTAAAATTGATGCTCTACTAGCATATTATCTTTATCTTTGCTTTATAAGTTGCAAATGGCAACTAATTTAAAAATGGTTTTATCGTATGCAAAAAGAAAATGGTTCTCGAGTTGATTTTGTTTGAGAAATTTACGGCATAAATTCTTCTGCGACATTTTCTGTTTTTTAAAGAGCTCGAAAGCGGGAGTATAATAAAAGGTGTTTTATTTTGAAAGCGCGTTGCTTTGAGCAGTTAACTACGCCATTGAGAACAAATCATACTTCTGATTTCGAAACCCAAACAAGACAGGTTGTATACACTATTATTTTCATCCTATTAAACATTTTCTTTATATTTACCAAAATATACTTTTTCTGCAAATGATAAATTTTTATTTTGAGAAAAAAAATTTTATATCTTTTAAAAATATATATGTATTTTAAATACATAAAAATTTAGGTTCCGAGTTATTTTGAGATTTGTATGTCATGAAACAATCTTAAATCTTAAATATGTTTAAGTATCTTAATGATCTTAAATATACGTTTAGTTTTCATGCGTTTTAGGCTAGATATTTTTGTTAGTTTCATTTAAAACTTTCTTACTAAAATATTTGTGTTTAAAAAATGTGTGAGTTAAAGATAATTTTTGTGTATAAAAAAGTGAAACAGAAAAACATAAACCTTTTTTCGAAATTTATACATATAAAAATATGTTTTTCGAAAAAAAAAATCGCTTGTTAATTACCAGTTAAATACTTATTGCAATTCCCCCTATACCAAATTATCAGTAAATGAAATCGAAAATTACAAATCCTAACCGACATCTAGTTTAAAACTTCGTAATCTGTATTAGTTAACTGGCTCGAACATAGATGGCGGCACTATATACAGAAGGAAGGGTAGATATGTAAACACGCAAGCGAAGGAAATGATCTCCACGAGCCTCGACAGAAAAACGACTTTCCAGGATTCTGCTCAGATTCAGTTTTTTCCTTCCTCTTTTAAGTTCGGATTAGATTTGGTTTCTTAAATTATCAGTTTGAGAGATTGCAGGTATGGATTTTCAAAAATTCCTTGTAGATTATATACTTGAAGTATACGCTAATAATTAAAGAATGTTTAAGTTAATTTTGAATTAGATTCTAGATTAAATTTTGTTAACCGTTCCGTTCCCACAATAATCCTTGACATTCAAGACCTTTCTCTCAGAATAGTCGAATTTGATTATAGAATTATTGACTAGCATTCGATTTTGAACTTGCTTACTTACATTGACAGGTGAAAAAAAGACGGATAAGAATGCATGCCAACTTTGTCCTTTGAACTGAGAACCGGAGGATATTTTAAGTTCTAGTGCGTGGGTTTGAAAGAGTTAAACAGATGGCTGCAAATGGCGTTGAACTCAGTCTGTATCATTCTTTAGAACTGGTGGCTTGTAGTTCTCGTGCTGTATCGTCACTACGCCAAAACTTGCGCAATAACAATTAAAACAGCAGTAGATGTTGATCGCACAGACGGCGACAACTGTAAGAAAGTTTCTCTGCCGAGATCATTCACCTTCGAGGGCGCCTTCCCCGGTTTGTCCGTAGTTCGGTGTACCGCTTGTTTGTGAATATTTAGAGTTTAGCCTTTTTAACACAATGTGTGAGGATACATTTCGCCGGGAGAGGGCGTACCGGGAGAGGGCGTTTTGTAACGGGCGTCAATTTAGTTATTCATTTAAATCTCATTAGATCGAAAATTATTTCATTTTTTAACCCTCTTGTATTTTATATTGAAATATATAAAATATACAAATAACAAATATATTTATAAATACAAATATATATATATATAATATATACATAAACATATATATATCATTTTCGCAAGAATAAATAAAAAGTTAATTTAAAATCTAAATTGATTTTTAATCCACCTTCCCGTTCTGTGGTTCCGCATCGACGGATGTCAAAACTTGTTTTTATTTGTCTCCATTTTTGCAGAATCTATGTGGTAGACAAGAACATTCGGCTTCGTTTTTCTGTCTGTACCGTTATTTTTGTACCCACCTACAAATCATGTTACACTAACCTGTACTAGTAAGTGACCCGCGCTCAAATAACAATCGTCAGAAAACGTACCAGTACGTGTCCTTCATACAATGTGTTAAGGTCACAAAAATTCTTTGGGTTTCGGTTTGGAGCGCTACGGTCTACTGTTTTGCACACAAGGGCTAATGAGACCGGGACCTACTGCTTAAAGCCGATTCCGAAAGGCTACGAACATTCATGCTATAGTGGGATTCGAACCCATGAACTCCGGTACCGACGATTAGCGCCCTAACCAATCGGTCAGCGTTCGGCAAAAATTCTTTGGGATTTGGTAGAATTAAGTAATGTTATTCATGAATTTTATGATTGGGAAATATGTAAAAATATATTCTTTCGAGAGGGGGGGGGGATATAACGATAAAACCATACACAAATGAAAATACTTTTAAATGTTATTGCACAATGAATAATTGTCAAAGTGATCTAATAACAAGTTAAACAATTTATAAATATTTTTATTTGGGATCATAAGGGAAGTAGCAGATCTGGAATGGATGCGGTAAGGGCAGTCCACACAGGGCGGCATATGTTTTTGGGACTCATTTTTTATGTATTAATCCAAAAAGAAATTTCATAATTTGACCCATGTGTCTCATGGATCGCTGCGCATGGGGACTTTTAAAATAAGCTCTTTATAAGAGACATGCTCTAAACATTGGATGAAGCCGGGGAAATTCTATAAGAGTTAAAAAAAATAACCCTTGTTTTGGTTCGACAACAGATTGGGGGTGCCCCCTGCCAAATGGGAATAAACGCAGAGTATGTCATACTAATAAAACTACGCCGGAGGTTTCTCGAGTGACCAAACGTAAGAAAAAAAAATTCTATAGGAAAAATAATTTCTTTCAAAACTGCCTACATAATATTCTCAACTTTTACTTCTGGGAGTAAATGGCTTATTGTAATTACCAGAGTTGGAATTTTGATAACTTTTTGGGCAAAAGTATTTTAAAGCTATGCTTAGATTTTAATACAGTTAGGGTAAGTTTCGAAGATTCATTTTTATTTATACCAGTATATTATTAAACTTTTTATTAAAAAATTGTTAATATACTCAGATTTTCTTCAAAAATCCGTTTTCGGCTGGATTTTTGACAGATCGATTAATTCGAGTTAGATTATCATTTAAGAATTTATAAGAATTATCAGTTTCAGAAGACAAAAAATTCACGATTTCTAATATACATTATTGTTCTTTTTAAAGGATTAAAGTAAGAAAGTATTGCCATTCAGTGATTATTTTTAAACAAGAAATAGATATTAACACATTGTATGCGGGACACGTACTAGTATGTTTTCTGACGATTGATACTTGAGCGCGGGTCACGTACTAGTACGGTACAGAGTCGAAACATGGTTTGGGGGATACACAGTAATGGTATATACAGGGAATCGAAGCTGAATGTTCTTGTCTACCACATAAATTCTGGAAAAATGGAGACCAATAAAAATTACTTTTTAAACCTGTCGACGCGAAACCACAGAAAGGGAAAAGTCAGAACTATATACTACTGTTTAAACAGTAGTATATGTCAGTCCTATATACTACTGTTTAGTTATTTTTTATACACTGTCTATTTGATTTTTTATATTTACGATACTATTATAAATTTATCCACTAAAAATATATGTATTTTTTGTTTACAAAAATCTTATGGTTATTTATATATTTCTATTTATATATTTGTTTCTATATTTCAATATAATATACGAAAAGTGAGTTAAAAAATGAACTAATTTTCGATGTATTGAGATCTAATTGAACTAAATTAATGTCCGCTCCCGGTATAATTCCGCTGCGAAATGTACCAGCACACAATTGTTAATCGAAACGTAACAATTCGTTTAGTAAAACAAAAGTGCACATATAGTTGTAATACTACGCAGTACACCGAGTATAGAAAGTATTTGTTCAGGCACCATAAAAATTTCCGCGAGAATACTAATGCTCCCCTGAATAAGTTTTATAAAAACTGCATTGCAAGAAAATGAAAAGTTTTCAGTGAAAAGGTTTGTACACTTTAGAATACGAATATTTATACACAGAAGTATTTGTACATTTTAAGAAATGCAAAATTCGATGAGTGGGTTTTCAGATTTGATATAACTGGGCATACGAGTATTTTGGTTGAGAGCGCTACGGTCTATATTTTGCTCACGAGACCGGGACCTACTGCTTAAAGCCGATTCCGAACGTTTACAGACAACCCTACCCCAGCGGGATTCGAATGCATAAGATCAACGCCATAACCATACGACTATCAATTGGTGATATGAGTGATACAGGCTATATAGAATAGTTTGCGGCGATTTTAGATGTAATCTGAAGAAAATATCGAATACGGGTTGTAAGGAAGTCTAAGGTAAAGAATGTTTCTGGATGGAAACTAACCTTAACAGTTCTTAAAAACAGAAAATGCTACCGTAAGTTTTTAGCTTTAACGGGTGGACTAAGATGGACTTCGCAATACATTTTAAAAATGTCAGTTTCAGAAAAGTGTAAGATGTGGACAATTTGCACAGACATGGTTTTGAGAAAGTTCGTTAATCCTCGACATCCTCGTTAGCGTACGTGTCGTCATTCCTTTCATATTTAACCGTAAACTATAGAGTTTACCTCGCCTTTTCTGTACCTTTCGGCTATTTTTATATTTTCCATTTTCCAATATTTTGGGTATCGTATCATTCCGCTACTTAGCTCTCGTTTATTTTTTCACTTTGCGTAATCTTTTGTCTTGTTTTATGTTTATAAAAATAAACTGAAAAAATCTTAAAAACTTTAAGATTTTATAAAACTCAAAAATATATATTTTTGTTAGTGTTGTCACTTTATTTTTATTTGCTGTACCAAGTTGCAACTTTTTACTGTCCCTATTTTTATTATTGTAGTTATTATTTCTGAGCTTCATGTTGTTGAATCCATGCATTGCTGTTAACCATACCGAATGGTCATTGTCAAGGTTAGTCTAATTATCCCCTAATTAGACAACGCGTTGTTTACTCATAATTTTTCATGAGAACGTCCTCACCTTCCCACTTCCTTGTGAGCTGGAGTGGATTCAATTTTTGTCTGGATCACTTTTTGCCTTCAGGCCTAAATTTATGTTTTGATCTGCTTACGTTCGGTACGGTTTGGTTTGGAGTACTACGGTCTACTTTTTGCAACACGGGGGCTAATGAGACCCTGCTTACGTTCGGAGGTTAAAGTGAAGACCGTACACTTCGGTAGGTACTCCGTTACCTTCTCCTTGAGTATACCTCGTCAAGAGACAAGCGCCGTGCAGTTCCTTGTTAGATTACTCACTCACGCTTCGACTCTGTTTTACAACATTGAACATGCTCATTTTTTCAACAATAACAAAGTTCTATACTCAAAAAGGAAGCAAAATTACCATACTAAACAATATTGGTTTTGGTTTGAAGTGCTACGGTCTACTTTTTGCAACACGAGGGCTAATGAGACAGGGACCTACAGCTTAAAGCCGATTACGAAAGGCTACGAACATCCATGCCACAGTGGGATTCGAACCCACGAACTCCGGTACCGAAGGCCAGCATCCTAACCAATCGGCCATCGTTCGGCCTAAACAATATTGGAGACTTAAAATGAAATATAACAATGAGTCAGCTTTATAAAAATCCAAATTTACTAAATAAAAAATACTGCTTAAAATCGATGCCGGACATCCATGCCCGGAGCGGGATTTGAGCTCCGGTTCCGAAGATTAGCGCTCTACCGTTCGGTCATCGTTCGGCGGAATCGGACCGAACAACCAATCGGAAGAAATAGTTTTGGAATTTTTACACATTACAGACACATTTCGAATTTAACCCCTTGCCTGAAAACAACGTATGGGTTTGGTTTGGTTTTGGAGCGCTACGGTCTACTTTTTGCAACAAGGGGGCTAATGAGACCGGGACCTACTGCTTAAAGCAGATTCCGAACGGCTACGAACACCCATGCCGTAGTGGGACTCGAACCCACGAACTCCGAATCCGAAGGCTAGTGCCCTAACCATTCGGCCATCGTTCGGCAAACAACGTATGGGAGACGTGATCCTACTGCTGTGCCTGAAATGAGAAACCTCGGTTAACCTATAGGTTATTCACGCAATAAATTCTACTTAGAAAATATTGAAACGACTGAAAACTTTTACATTTGTTACTTTTACAACCAAAAACAAACAGAAATATGTGACAAAAACATCAATAATTTTTTTAATAAAAATAAAATATAATTATTAAATTCGGTGGTTTTATTAAATAGTAAATGCAGTCTATTCAATTTAGCCCGCGATGAAACTGCTTCTGGTGAGGTCGCATCAGAAAAGCTTTCATCGAAAGTGGCACACACAATCGTCGCTCGATTCGTAAGGCAAGGGGTTAAAGTAAAATTTAAGCACTATTCGCGAAAACTATTCTCAAAATAGCCTCATCAGTTACACACCTATAAAATTCTGCTCCAATCGGGTACGGTGTTCAGTTATTAACCAAGAATTCAAGTGGGAAGAATAAAAAAAAATTCGAACATTAATGTAAAACTTTAAAATGACACTTTTTCGTAGATTTTCTGTACTAGATAAATTGTTCTCAGCTGTTTAAGTGGTAAGTGCTATTATATAATCCTAAAAGCCTAGAAATTAATTTCGAGAAAATCTTGACAAATAGGAAAACAGCTCTATCTTTGTAACTAAGGTTGCCGACGTTCCAAAATTTTGATAAGTTTCCGAGTCATGTCCGCCGTCACCAAGATTTCATTCATCTTAATTCATTTTCAGTTTCACTCCATTTTGACAGTCTGAAAGTATTTATATACTTCCCACCCCTCGTCAAAAGTATTTCACCGCAATAGCCAGAATTTCAAGTCGTTCATTTCTCGATATTTTGATTAAAAATATTTTGCTGCGAAAACGATGTTAGTCTAAGAGCAAAAGCTACCAAAACTCGTTACTTTATAAAAAAATTCACTCATTTTATAAAAAGGTTGTTTTTAGAAGAAAAGTCAATGCGACAAATCTTTATTAAAAAAACATAGGGGGAAAATCCATTTATTTACGGTAATAATTATGACATGGGAAAAAAAAAGAATCTTGCATTTAAAATTTGGTTTAAAGGGATAAATGTTCATGGTTTAGTTTGGTTTAATTTAGAGCACTGCGGTCTACTGTTTTGCTACACGAGGGATAATAAGACCGGGACTTACAGTTTAAAGCCGATTTCGAACGGCTGTGAACATCTATGACAGTAACTCACGAACTCCGATATCGTGCAATAGAATGCACTATTCCACACTGGAAAATAAATGGCATAAGATATTGAACGTTGAAATTGTTGCATGAACACAGAACGTGCAAACTGTATTCGACCACTCGGATCAGACCGACTCTAGCATTCTCGGAGATTCCTAGCAATATTGATGTACAGCCGGTAAAAATTGTTAAATATTTTGTAAACTTTAAGGTGAGTATATAATATAGATGTAACAATTTATAACTTGTTAATTTTCTTTTAAATTTACTTTTTCTTCGGTTATATTTCTATTTTAATACATTATATTCGGGACACATACTAGTACGTTTTCTGACGATGGATACTTGAGCGCGGGTCACGTACTAGTATGGGTTTTGTCGTGTACCTCTTCACAGAGGAAAGTTCTTTGAACGCTACCACACTGTAAAACATTGTTAGTTTTAGGATTGCTCTTTTCATTTTTATAATGTAAAAATGTTTATATATAACATAATTCGAAAAATTAAAACTAAATACTACTATTCCTATTTGATTTTTCCTATTTAGAAAAATCTTGTGATTGTTATTTATATTTTTTTCTATTCATATATTTGTTTATATATTTGAATATAAAATATGAAAAGTTGGTTAAAATTCAAATCATTTTCAATCTATTGAGATTTAACTGAATAACTAAATGGACGAGCAAAACGCCCGCTCACGGTACAGTTCCGCTGCGAAATATACACGCTCACTTTGTGTTAAGAGCTAGAATTTAATGTCATGTATTGTTTATATCTTTTCAATATTTGTTTTACTATTAAATTCGTTAAGTGCATACTTCATGACATTCCTAAGCTTTAAAATTATTCCTTAAATCCTTTTATGTTATTGTAAAACTTCATTTGTGTTAGGATATTCATTAGGGCAATACATGCATATAAAATACCTATAGTCTTACTGAAGTATCATTCACGGATAACAATGTCATTGCCCCTTGGTCCATAATATAAATAAACTCCGGCTACGACCATGAGCAAAACTAACAATTAAAATAACCAAACGAGTTAAAATAGCGAATAAGCGTATAATACTTAAAAACAAAATAAACAGATAAAGTCCATATGCAGAGGAAATAAAGCCTCAACGTAAATATAAAAAATAAAAACACCTCATCTTTTTCGTAGTTGGTTCCATAACAACCAGTGGAACGAGGGTGGGAATGAAGAACCTATTCGAAATACGAAAGAATATAGCTCGTGGTATTCTTGAGGTGAAACCCTTAAGAATATAGAGGGGAGGCGCACAATTGTAATTATAACAAAGTTTTTTTTTTTGCCTCCTACAAAAGGGTAGCAAACTAATTCAGTGAAGTTGCACCAACGAGGTAAAATATTATCCAAACTTATCAACGAGGTAAAACATGATACCAACTTACCAACGAGGTAACACATGATAAATACTTCAAAACTTCAAGGGTTTAAACACATCACCTTTAAATGGAAGATTTCTTTTATAATTATCATAAATAAAAGGTATTTTGAGCATTCATTTGTTATCTGTCTTTAATTAGTTAAGCTGAATTTACTTTGCTTAAAAAATAAAAACTTAAATAAAATAAGAACAAGTTTTAAAAATTTAAAAGTTTTTTCCCACACACGGTGAGCAGACTTACAACAGTACAAGTTTAATTTCATTAACATTTTTCTGCATTTGTCTAAAAAATTATGACTTTAAAATTCTAAAAAGTATCAAATATTACACCGGGGTATTCAATTTTCAAAAAAGCTAAAATGGTGCTTAAAAATTACATTTCGAATAGTGTAAATACTAAATGAAATAACAAGAAAATAAAAGTACAGTTTTACCACCGGTCCCTAATGTATTATAGGGGAAAATTTGAAATGAATGTGTGCAATTGTGTACTTAAAGTGTGTGCAAATTGAAAA
>CM063505.1:2612095-2627095 GCA_032207245.1 Pardosa pseudoannulata
ATAGAGGCTAATTCACTTGAAGGGGCTAGTAAAATCACAAGCTATATTATATATATGTTCTAAAAAGTAAATGAAACATTTTTCAGAAAATGTCAAACTTGCCATTCCTTACTGTTATTTTGTTTGTTTGCTTGTTTGGAGTGCTACGGTCCAATGTTTGTGACACAAGGTCTCACGAGACCGAGACCAACTGCTCAAAGCCGATTCCGAACGGCTCAGAACATCTACGACACCAGCGGGACGCAAACCCTCAAACTCTGTTACCGAAGAAAAGCGCTCTATCCATTCGGCCATTCCTTTATATATATATATATATATATATATATATATATATATATATATATATATATATATATATATATATATATATATATAATCAGTTGGTCCCGATTTTCTGTATTCATTTCTATGTTAAAATGATCACTTTATGGGATCGTTACATCGGTTAACGTTATCCGTTTTCGAGCCTCATTTTAACTGGCAAAGGAATATTCACAATGTATTCGGAAGGAACCCATTCTTTTCTTTCCCTTCGCTGCTGTTTGAATTTCCGAGAATTTTCCTCTTCTATCTAGGGAAATGGGGAATGAACAAAGGAGTGGGTTATGACACGTTCCTGGAATTTTTCAGAAATACGCACACCCTGCCGGTGGTCAATAGTTGTCGGATAAGCAACAGGCAACCCATTCTGATCTTAACTGAAAAGGAGCGTGTTCCCATTTTATGCCCTGCTCGCTTACGTGCAACTTGTTGATGTGGAAGCCAGAAAGCGAAATAATTTAACGTTAAAACAAAAGATCGAAATTTTAAATCGTTATGACAAGTTAATGATGATTAGGAACAATTTATCATTGATTTTCTAAGAAAACATTGTAGACTGTCAACAATGGATCTATTTTTAAAATTATGTATAGAATTGTTATTTTTCATAGGACAATATATACAGTACATAAATATTAAGTGTATTTTATTTATTTTGTTTTGAAATTTAGTACGTGGGAATTAAAGTTTAGGAGGGGTAAATTTATCTCGTTTTGAATATCGTTTATTGTTATCAAAATCGCGGTGTACCAAACTGTTCACATTAATCGGAGTCCTCTGTATTATCGAATTGGCCGTTAACGATCCAAATTCTGTATTCATCTGAAAGTGAAATAAATAGAAAATCAGAAGGAACCTATTTTTGATGGTAGATTGTTTCTTATTTTTAGCCTTATAATTATGATCGTACATCTATGGAATTTCCAGCATTTATTCTCGCTACTGAATTAATTAGTTTTATTGAATTCACTTTGTTTGTAAAATATAAGAGCTTTTTAAATTAATTAAAAAGTTAGAGCTTGTTTCAACAAGATTTTCCGTAACAGTGCGTAACAACACAAAGTGGGTTTCATAAATGATTTTTGTAAACAATGATTATTAGTTATCATTCTCCTCCATGTTTGAAAACTACGAGACATCTTGTTGTTATAAGGAAGGAATGGTGCCAGTCGCAGAGGAAGGGAGATGTCGGGATTGTATGTAGGTTGTCAGGACCAGCAGTAAAGGGAGTCACCTCAGGTAGAGCGAAGGTAGACAACAAAACAGACGCTGATTTGAGTTACAGTTCTTCTTGTTATTATTCTATCTCATGTAATTTCTCATTAATCTTATACAAATAGCTAATGTCACTTCTGCTAGAAACCTATAGAGGTTAAAAGAGATTATTTTGCTGATAGAATGGCGTTGATTGAATAACTCCAGGAACGTCGCAGTATCGAGGCCAAAAATCGAGGTGGGCTCCAACGGAAAAAATTGCCTCCAGAAAAAACGCGTCTGCAAAGTTCTTAAAAATTTTCCCTTCTCTCTGTCCCTAAGAATTACAAAAACTCCTAGGCTGCGCTCACGCCGAAAGCGCCGAAAACACAGGCCGTAAGGAGGTTGCCAGGCGCCAAGGAAACCCCGCGCTCTCAAGGAGACGTAGGGCTCCCTCGGCTCTGACCAATGAAAAGCCGAGACAAGGAGCTCGGAGGACGAAAACCCAATCGTAAGGAGGCACACTCATTGCGGCGAAAACTCGCCAAGGGCGAAGCGGAGCGGAGTTTGGCAACACACCACAACGCGGCACTTTTTAAAATGAGCGGTTGTCACCCGAATAGAAACATTATTGCTACGGCAACTATCCGAATACGAGCCTATGGGCGCCTATTATGACCGAAAGGTTTAAGGGCTGCGGATGCAGGTGGCCAGAATGGGAAGCTCGGTCCAAAATGGAATCCCAGATCGAGGGCGGCTCTGTTTGAAGAGAAAGGCTGCTATCGAGAGAAAACAGAGCTGCACCTGCAAGGGGCATTAGGCGAAAAAAAGCGCAACATGTAGGTCCAAAAATACAACACAAATAAGGAGGGAAATATGTAATGAAGGGACATATTGAAAAATCTTCATTACAGCTGTCTTGCCCAGTAAAGTAGAGCGAGGGAATTCAATGGATCCAAAATTACACTACTCATGGAAGACATAAGTTGGATCCGCGGAAGGTATTTTTTTCCCCAAAGGATAATCCGATGGAGGCAATCCCCCATCCACCACTCTAGACGTTAGATGCTCCCCCGAGGTATGAGAAATCTTACACGAGAGGAATTGAATTTTCAAAATAACTAAAATAATATTTAAAAATTTCATTTCATACACTTTA
Organism: Pardosa pseudoannulata; assembly: GCA_032207245.1. Classification (NCBI taxonomy): domain Eukaryota; kingdom Metazoa; phylum Arthropoda; class Arachnida; order Araneae; family Lycosidae; genus Pardosa; species Pardosa pseudoannulata. The sequence continues at coordinate 2,614,770 of CM063505.1, forward strand.
AATACCAAATAAAATAAAAAACAATGAAAAAAATAGGCAGAATCTGATTGTACATCTTTAATGTGTACATTTAAAATCGACAGGTGTCATAGTTTTTAATTTAGAGTGCACGCCAGTTGGAAAGCATCATTTTCAGTAAAATGCATTTAAAGTTTCCTTAAAACCTAAAATAATAAATGCAAAGATTGCACATATTGGAATATGGGAACAGAGTATGTTTTATATAATTCAAAGATTTTAAATATGTAAAAATTTAAGAAAAAAAATTGAATTTTTGAAGGTTTAAAGGGGATGCCCCCCTTTAACACATTGTGTACGGGTACATTTTCAGCGGAATTGTATCGGGAGCAGGCGTTTTGCGCTTCAATTTAGTGATTCAGTTCAATCTCAATAGATCGAAAATGATTTCATTTTTAACCCACTTTTTGTATTTTATATTCAAATATATAAACAAATATATATAAATATATAAATATATAAATATATATATAATATGTATAAATAAATAAATATATATATATATATAATATATATAAATATATGTATATATATATATATATATATATATATATATATATATATGTATATGTATATGTATATATATATATATATATATATATATATATATATAATTTTCGCAAGGATAAATAAAAAGTTAATTTTAAATCTTAAATTGATTTTTTTAATGAACCATTTTGTGGTTCTAAATCAACCTTCCCGTTCTATGGATCCACATCGATTGATGTGAAAACTCGTTTTTATTGGTCTCAATTTTTTCAGAATCTATGTACAGACAACAACATTCGGCTTCGTTTTCCTGTCTGTACAGTTTTTTTTTGTACCTGCAAACAAACCATGTTGTGACACTAACCCGTACGAGTACTTGCCCCGCTCTCAAGTATCCATCGCCAGAAAACGTACTAGTACGTGTCCCGCATACAATGTGTTAAAAGATTAAGAATGCTTATAGAGAAATATGCAAAAGATGCTTGATTAGGGAAAGATAAATACGACTCGGCAAGACATAAAATATTACTAGTGTTCAAATATGTTTCACATTTGAAAAACGTTTAAAATTTAATGCATATGTTTATGCGATTTATCTAATTGTCTCATTGTTAATTGATTACGGCATAAAGAAATGACTAATTTATTCACTGTTAAAAAAAGATATAGGAGAGAATTTCTTAAACAGCCATATTACTGATACAAACGGATAATGGAACGGATGATAATGCTATATTTCGTCTTCGACCGCACACACACACACACACACACACACACACACACACACACACAGAGAGAGAGAGAGAGACATACAGGTTGTTTCAAAAATGACCTGTATATTTGAAAACTCAATAAAAACTAAATGGACAGTGATAGAAAGACACATTTTATTGGAACAGGCTTGGGACAATAGTCAATTTTCAGGCAGACAAACTTTTCAAGATTACTTTTACAACACAGTTACAATTCAAAATTAGTTACAACAAATGGCGCTGCAGCCTGGAAAAATTTAAACTACGATATTTGCCTGTGGGTACTCTGAAAAGACCAGGTGTATCGCCACTATCCAGAAACCATTGAATAACTGGAACAGTACATCTGTTCTGCACGTGAAGCCGTCCCGCCCGAGACGCTTACAAGGGTTTCTGATCATTTCGTTCCGAGAATACGCCCTATTATTGCTGATCCTGGTGGATATCTGGAAAATATCTTAGTTTAGATTTTTTCGGACTGCAGCATCATCTGCTGCGGAACATTGTAACTCATTTTGAAAGTTTGTCTGCCTGAAAATTGACTATTGTCCCAAGCCTATTGCCATAAACTGTGTATTTCTACCACTGTCCATTTAGTTTTTATTGATTTTTCAAATAGACCGGTCATTTTTGAAACACCCTGTAGATGGAATATATAAAATATTATTGTCCCTTTAGTTCAAAATTTTAAAATATAAAATATAGGTATGTATATCTATATAAAATATCAAAATTATTACACTTAAAATATCTTTCTAAAATTCTCCTTTTTTTCCAGCTATAATAAGTCAAATTTGAGGGAGTGCCGACTTCAATTCTTTTACCCAAAACTAAAGTTAGGGTAAACGTTAACTTTCTGTTCACTAGCCACATTTTCGAGCTGACTTAAAGGATCCAAATTCATTTCTGACTGACAATAAACTGACAAAGCTGCAAGTCTCGCGGAACTTGTAATCACTCGAATTTTGGATTCGAAATTTGTGTATTCGTAATTATTCGATGCTTACCTGTAGTCTTGTTCATTTTTAGAGTCAATTAAATTTAAAATACATCAGCATTGGAGTTGTCAGTGTAGCCACGACTGGGGCTAAAAAAATAAATTGTAGTGGGCGAGAATAATTTCACCTGCTTCCAACCACTACTAGATCTATACCAGTTTTTAAATATGAACAACGATCAGTATAAAGTATCTTACAAAATTTCCCTCACATAATTTCAAAGCTTACTCCATTATAACCCTTTAATGCACAGTTTTTTTTTTAAGTTGGCCAAAAAAAAATATCAATTTTTTTAATGTAAAAAACACAATTTAGAACGTTGCCTTGCCGAGAAAACTACAAAATACAAAAATAATCAAAATTTTTATTGCAATTTTGGATTTTGGATAACATTATAGAAAATAGTCGAATATAGCTTACAATCCCATGTAAATGATAAATATCCATAAAACGATTTTTTTTTTTTTTTTGCTTTCACATTGTTATTTTCAATTCTCGATTGCATTTGAGTGTGAAAAATGATAGAAACATAAAGTACAACGCCGCTCGAATTATCGCGAGTGTGGAAAGTTTGGACGGTTTATCACGCTCGAGTTAACTCGATTTAAGGGGTTAATGATATTCCATACAAAGCTTTTAAAATAAAAATATTTCCTAGAAATGTTGTTACAATAGACTAAGCCTGATAACTGAAATAAAATGAATTTTTACTCCAAATAAAAACTGCTATAACCTAAAATATATGAAAGAATATTTAATTCATTACAAGTCTCCTTTATTGTTGTTTTTATTACTATGAGTTCAAATTTTCTAGGAATTTTTTAACTTGTTTCAGAATAAATCTTGCGAAAACGTCTACCTACTTACTCCATCGGCACAGCTGGAAGAAGATGATTTATTCCTTTTATTTTTGTGTGACAGACTTGCACAGGGCACATTTCCATTTTAGTTAATTAATTGTAAAACAATTACCGTGGATAAGTGGTACATGTGATAATTGATTAAAAGAAAAACAAAGTTCTCCTGCGCAGTGTATAGACTGCACAGATTATAATCCCCTAAAAGAAATTGAAAGTTCAGTGCATCATCCGGCAAAAATTTTAAAATCTTCTGTTTTTAGTGATTACTTTTGCTCGAAGGCGAATTCGATCCTTTGGCACTGATATCACCCTCTATTTTTCATATCTTTAAACTGTACTGCAAAGCAGTCCAGGCCGACGGGATCTTTTAATTAGATACACTCTGTTTAGTTCTTGAAGGGCCGAACGATGGCCGGCGCTGATCGAGTTCGTGGGATCGAATCCCACTGTGGCAGGGTTGTTCGGAATCTACATTCCCGGTCTCATTAGCCTTCGTTTTTCAAAAAATAGACCGTGTCGCTTAAAAAAAACCAATCTTGGAGGACTTTTGAAATGGCAGAATGGGTGAGTGTTGCTTTTCAGCGCCCGGTTCGAATCCCGCTGCTGGATCGTTCAGAATGGATATGTACCGATCTCGTGAGCCCGCGTTTTCCGGTTAAAAAAACCAATATAATAGTTCTGGAAAATGGACTAAAATTAAGAAACTGTGAAATGTATGCTTGGAACATGTAACAACGGTAAAAACCATTTAAGTGAATTTGAAATTGATTCTATGAAGGTAAAAAATCGTGAAAATCCTGCAATATTTACAGCAGTATATTCAATCAGCAGAAATATTGTTCTAAATAAAGTTCGGAACGGTGGATGGGGATAGACCAGGCCAGCATAGCATTGGCAACCATAAACACCTGTTGGGAGTTGGGTGCAGTCTTGGCAAACAGTCAGCCAGCCCTCGTCTGGAAAGAAATGGACCATTGTGTTCTAAGCCAAACAAAACTAATACTCCTTGTGCGGATTTTCACCACCGGAGGCACTTCTCAACTTTAAGTTTTCTGAGACGTGTATAAGGAATTTGGATCCCATGACCTATGTTTCGCAGATGTACACCCTTCAAGATTGACCCCATTGATCCCTTCCACCCGACGTTCCTTAAGAAAAATCGGAGATGGCCGGCTAAGGGGGCTGATAAGGTTTTTCGGATATGTTGCTTGTTTGTTTTTTTTGCAGGGCGGCAGTGCATCCGAAAGGGAGGATTTCTCTTTTTGGAAGGGATCCAGTTTCGAAGAAGCTGACCCCCGAGGAAGGGAGAGAAGATCTGCAAGAGGGCATTTGAGTCCGGGGAGTCGATACAGAGCCTGCGACTAGGAGAGACCTCTCTGTTCGATGAGAGAGAACACGACGTCGGTTATATACTGATTTGAAACGCTCGACCGTCTGATTTGCTTACGTCAGACGCCGAGATTCAAAATAGGATATTTTGATATGCTTTAATTTTTTTTTATTCAATCGCGTAAATAAATATTTTTTGTTGTCCTAAAAGGTTTCGGAGGTAATTTAAAGAATCCTCATTGACGACCTACTAACAGAAAGCCTACCTGTCCTAGTAAAGTAGGCAGATCACACGCTAACATAGCGCCACAGAAAGTGGTGTGTTACAACGTGGTAGGTTAATTGGGGAATCGAGGCCAAAAATCCGCCATGTTCATTAATGGGGCACGGAAAATACGTTCGTGATCGCAATGTCCTCCTAATTTCCTCCGGAGGTGACATATCAAACCTGCAGTGTCTTCTTAATCCATGGACCCTTTGTATATAAGGAGTCATATTGGCCTGACTGATATAGAATGGTGGTTCGAGTTCGTGGCGTTGTATGAACGAATGCTTAACAGGCAAGCACTTCTCTAGCTGCTATCCGATTTGTAATTTCTGTCGCACCCTTCACTTCTGGAAGCTGAAAAGCAGCTGCTTTTTACGAGTACGAGACTTAATAATAATTTATTTTAATACTAATAATATTTTTAGACTGGTAACAGAACATATATTTTTTTCAGACATTAAATTTCAACTCGTATAAGGCAAGACATCTGCTTGAAATTACGGTAAAAATTAATGGATCTAGATACGAGGGTCACTCTCAAATTTTTGAGATACAACTACGTTTTAAAAACCTAGTTGTATTTCAAAAATTTTTAAGTATAACTTTAAAAGTTATACTTACAAAATTTTAGGCGTGTTCAAAGTAGTCTCCTCCAGCATCAATGCACTTTTGTAGACGAATTTTCCACACATTAAATGCCTCGAGCAATTCATTTCTTGGAATAGATGAAAAAATGCATTTATAGCCACACCAGTCTCTTTTCAATGAATGAAAACAACGTCCACGTCAGTTCTTTTTTAGATTAAAGAATAACCAAAATTCACCCATAGCTAGATCGGCTGAATATGGCTGATGTTCTATCACTTTCATTTGTTTTTGTTTAAGAAACTCGACTGTTAATATGGTTGTATGTGAAGATGCATTGTCATGGTGAAGCACGAGTCCCCTAACATTCACGTCTTGTAGAATTTGTGGAAGACATTGAGTGGTATACCAGTTTGATGTTACTGTCTTCTGTCCTTCCAACTGGATGGCTTTGACCCATCCCGTACTTTTGAAGAAAACGACATACATCACTTTTTTCAGTGTGCGTTGTCTTTTCATCATTGTCGGCGTGGGTTCCTCTTCAGAGACCCATACTTTGCTTTCTTGACGTGTTGGAACGTCAAAAAACGGTATGTACGTTTCATCACCAGACATAATTTTAGAAATGATATAGTGGCCACCCTCATTTAGCAATTTAAGAATTTCTTTACCGATTCTGACACGCTCCCCTTTTTGGTGCTCAGTTAGATTATGGGGAACCCTACGGCAAACTACTTTTTTCATACATAATTCTTCATTAATAATTTTGTGTATGGCTGCAGATCCAATGATAAGTTTATTCTGTATAATTTGGATAGGTACAGCGATTGTCATCCATTAACATTTTTCGTATGGCAGACACATTATCCGGGATGACTGCCGTCGGCGACTTTCCTGTGTCTTCATCCTGAAGACTTCTGCTCAATTCTTTAAACCATCTGAACACAGTAGCACGAGCTGGAGGTTCATCACCCAATGCTAACTGCAACCGTTGAAAGCATTCTTTTTGATTGAATCCTGCTTTAAAATCGTAGAAAATAGCGAGAAAATGTTCTAGCGTCAACTCATTTTCTCTTCTGTTTAAAATTAATTGTACGCTAAACAAGTTTCAACTTGTTTAGCGTACAATTAAGTCAGAAGAAAATCGTCTGCTGTGTTAAACTACTTTGTATTTTAAAAATAAACCGTTATTTTTATTTTGTAAATTCTCGTCTGTTCGTATCTCAAAAATTTCAGAGTAACCCTCGTATAATAAACTGCCTACTTACGCCATATTTGCATAAATATATTTCGAATTACATATTACTATTTCAAGCAGATCGAGTAGAAAAGAAATTAGATTTGAAAATTCACTGCCGTTTATTTATTTATTAATTATTGCTTTTAAATGGATAAAAAAAAATAGTTTTGAAAATCCACTGCCACTTGTTTATTTAGTATTAACTTTTTTATTGGATAAAAACAAAATAAATTAGTTTTTAAAATCTACTGCACTTGTTTATTTATCTACACTCATGTCCATAAATTAAGGATAATGAAGTTCAGGCAATGAAAGAGACAAAAGCAAAACAAATTTGACTTATTTGTAAAGTCTATTTATTAAACAAAAGGTAAAGAGCAAAAAAGATGCTATATGTTTGACATAATTAATAAAAATTGCGATTTTTACTCCCTGGAGCAAATTTCAAAAAAGAACCTATTTACAGAAAACAGTATAACATGGTTAGTATGATGGTTAATACGGAGTATGTCTCCCGGACGATGCAATACAAGCGTTACAAAACCTACGCATGCTGAGTATCAGATTATCAACACCACTCACCAAGCAATGCCCTCCGAAGTTCCGATAGACAGTTGGGAGGGGGTTGACGGGCTGCAATTCGTCGGCCAAGCAGGTCCCATACATGCTCTATTGGATGCAAGTCCGGTGAGTATGCTGGCCAATCCATACGGGGGATATCCTCCGATTGAAGGCATTCGTCTACAATGTTTGCACGGTGAGGTCGGGCTTATCATCCATATACAGATATTCAGGACCCATGGTGCCCCGAAAAAAACGTACATGTTGTTCCAGAATGACATCCCGATAGATGTGGCATACACAAAATGAAGATGTTCTGAAATACCAAATTCTTTCTCCACGAGAAGCAAGAAAATATGTTTTCATTATGGCGTTTCAGTAATTTTTGTGGTACGTAACGGCCTCAGCCTAATTATCTTGAACTGTAAAAAGAATCATTGTAATGAACTGGCATTTCTATAATACATAAAAAAATGTTGAAACGGACATCAGTGCATTTCATGATTGCATAAACAAATCATCGACAATGAACATCAGTTCTGGAACCAAGAATAATTCTTAAACGAGCCATGCACGAAACTGTCGTTATTGTTCTCTTTAACTACCTGCATATGAAAGTCGAGAATCAGAATGTAAACTGAACCTGGTCTCGTCAGAAAACATCACACAAGACCACTGTTGCTGTATGCATGCTCTCTAGAGCATAATCGCAGGCGACAGTGAGTTGCGGTAAATACATCTGACAGGCCTACGAGCATATAGACCAATGTTCCCTAAGCGTCTGTACACGGTCTGCCTTGAAACTGTCGTACCGGTAGCTGAAGAGAGCTGACGAGACAGGTCTGATGCTGTGCTTCGTTTGTTTCTTTTGGCAGTAACTGCCAAATACCGGTCATCATTCGGCGTAGTAACTCGGGGGCGACCTGTGCTGTAACATCTACTCACATTACCATCATGTTTGAATCGTTGCCAAAGCCTGGAGATGACACTCTGGGCGATTCCAAGTTCCTCGGATACTTCCAGCTGGGTACGTCCACATTCCAGTCGTCCGATAATTCTACCACGTAAAAAATCATCCAAATGCTTCCTTTGTGCCATAACTATGCGGTTATTGCACTGAAAGGCTTTTAAAGCGCTTGTGAACAATTTTACTTCCTTGCTACCATTCCTTATATACCCCTTTCATACACTCTCGTCATTGTGACGTACTATCCGCGCCATCTGGTGATTTCCTGCAATTTGCATATTCTTCTTCAAGATGTGTGTGATAATTCTACAGGTGAAATTTTTATTTTAGAGCTCAATTTCTGTGTGATTCTGAATTATCCTTAATTTATGGACATGTATTATTATTTTTTACTAGATATAAAAAAAATAAATTATTTTTTAAAATCCACTTCATTTTTTATTTATTTATTATTATTTTTACTGCCGTTTATTCTTTTTATTAATTTTTTTCATTATTACCTAAAAAATAATTTTTTTTACTGTATAAAAACAAACTAAATTAGTTTTGAAAATCTACTGCCGTTTATTTTTTTATTAATCATTTTTACAATTGCATAGAAACAAAATATATTAGTTTTAAAAATCCACTTTGCTAATCCTTTACTTATTATTTTTTATCGGATAAAAACAAAATAAATTATTTTTGAAAATCTACTGTGGCTTATTCATTTATTATTAATTTTTATCGGATAAAAACAAAATAAATTAGTTTTGAAAATTTATTGCCGTTTAATTTTTATTAATTATTTTTATTATTGCATAAAAACAAAATAAATTTTTTATTGGATGAAAACAAAATAAATAAGTTTTGAAAATCACCTTCCGCTTATTTATTTATCATTAATTTTTTATATCATAAAAAATATATTAGTTTTGAAAATGTAATGTGTTTAATTTTTTATTTATTTCTGTTATAATTTTATTGTATAAAAACAAAATAAATTAGTTTTGAAAATCCACTGCTGCTTATTATTATTTTCTATTGCATAAAAAACAAAATCAATTTTGAAAATCCACTTTTGCATATTTATTTATTTATTTATTATTAATTTTTATTGGTTAAAAACAAATTAGGTTTGAAAATCTACTGCCGTTAATTTTTTTATTGATTATTTTTATTATTGAATATAAGAAAATAAGTTATTTTTAAAAATCCACTTTGCTAATCATTTATTTATTATTTTTTTTATTAGATAAAAACAAAATAAATTAGTTTTGATTTTCTACTGTAGCTTATTCATTTATTATTACTTTTTTAGCGGATAAAAAAATAAATTGTTTTTGAAAATCTACTATCGCTTATTTATTTATTATTTTTTATTGGATAAAAAACAAAATAAATTTTTAAAATCCATTTTTGCTTATTTATTTATTTATTAATTTTTTATTGAATAAAAACAAATTAGTTTTGAAAATCTACTGCATTTTGTTTTTTTATTATTTTTATTAGTGAATAAAAACAAAATAATTAATTGTGAAAATCCACTTTGCTAATTATTTACTTATTATTTTTTTTATCGGATAAAAGCAAAATAAATTAATTTTGAAAATCTACTGTCGCTTATTCATTTATTATTAATATTTTTATATGATAAAAACAAAGTAAATTAATTTTGAAAATCTAATGCGCTTATTTATTATTATTTATTAGATAAAAACGAAATAAATTAGTTTTGAAAATCTACTGCAGTTTAATTTTTATTAATTATTTTTATTATTGTATAAAAACAAAATAAATTTTTTATTGGATGAAAACAAAATAAGTTTTGAAAATTCCCTTCCGCTTATTTATTTATTATTAATTTTTTTATATCATAAAAACAAAATATATTAGTTTTGAAAATGTAATGTGTTTCATTTTTTATTTATTGCTATTATAATTTTATTGCATAAAAGCACAATAAATTAGTTTTGAAAATCCACTTTTGCATATTTACTTATTTATTTATTATTAATTTTTTATTGGTTAAAAACAAATTAGTTTCGAGAATCTACTGCCGTTTGTATTTTTATTGATTATTTTTATTATTGAATATAAACAAAATAAATTAATTTTGAAAATCCACTTTGCTAATCATTTACTAATTATTTTTTTTATTGGATAAAAACAAAATAAATTAGTTTTGAAAATCTACTGTAGCTTATTCATTTATTATTACTTTTTTAGTTGATAAAAAAAATTATTTTTGAAAATCTACTGTCGTTTATTTATTTATTATTTTTTATACAAAATCCACTTTTGTTTATTTATTTATTATTAATTTTTTATTGAATAAAAACAAATTAGTTTTGAGAAATCTGATGCCGTTTGTTTTTTTATTGATTATTTTTATTGTTGAATATAAACAAAATAAATTAACTTTGAAAATCCACTTTGCTAATCATTTACTTATTATTTTTTATCGGATAAAAGCAAAATAAATTAATTTTGAAAATCCAATGCGCTTATTTATTTATTATTATTTATTAGATAAAAACAAAATAAATTAGTTTTGAAAATCTACTGCGTTTAATTTTTATTAATTATTTTTATTATTGCATAAAAGCAAAATAAATTTTTTATTGGATGAAAACAAAATGAGTTTTGAAAATCCCTCTCCGCTTATTTATTTATTATTAATTTTTTTATATCATAAAAAAAATATATTTTAGTTTTGAAAATGTAATGTTTCATTTTCTATTTATTGCTATTATAATTTTATTGCATAAAAGCACAATAAATTAGTTTTGAAAATGTACTGTAGCTTATTTATTTATTATTTTTTATTGGATAAAAAACAAAATCAGTTTTGAAAATCCACTTTTGCATATTTACTTATTTATTTGTTTATTAATAATTTTTTATTGGTTAAAAACAAATTAGTTTTGAAAATCTACTGCCGTTTGTTTTTTTTATTGATTATTGTTATTATTGAATAAAAGCAAAATAAATTAATTTTGAAAATCCACTTTTCTAATCATTTACTTATTGTTTTTTTATCGGATAAAAACAAAATAAATTAATTTTGAAAATCTAATACGCTTATTTATTATTATTTATCAGATAAAAACAAAATAAATTAGTTTTGAAAATCTACTGCAATTTAATTTCCATTAATTATTTTTATTATTGTATAAAAACAAAATAAATTTTTTATTGGATGAAAACAAAATACGTTTTAAAAATTTCCTTCCGCTTATTTATTTATTATTAATTTTTTATATCATAAAAACAAAATATATTAGTTTTGAAAAGTCACTGCTTCTTATTTATTTATTATTATCTTATCTATTTATCTTATTTATTTGTTTTTATTGAATAAAAAATAAATAAGATAAACTGATTCATATTTATTTATTATTATCTTATTTATTTATTTATTTTTTATTGAATGAAAAACAAAATTAGTTTTGAAAATGTACTCTTGTTTGTTTATTTATTATTTCTTATTGGATAAAAAGCAAACAAAATCAGTTTTGAAAATCCATTTTCGCTTGTTTATTTATTTAACGTTATTTTTTTTCTTTTTTTAAGCTCCATCCCGATCGAGATTTCGGTGGCGAAATCCTAAATGTAGGAGCATGTGTTGCCTCGAGCCACGTGAGGCCGAAAGTGCGGCGTCGACAGATGGCGCTGGCGTCGCACTCCGCCTGGGAGACCAATGATTGCAGGTGGTCGCGCGCTCTGTGTGTAGCTACCGGAAAGCGGAGATCACAGGGGCTCCTTGGCCTTTTATTATCACCTGCGCCAGAAGAAGCCAAAAAAACAAAACAAACCAAAAAGTGTCGTCGGATAATTGGGCTCATTTTTGAATCGCTGCCTCGCCAAAATAACACAGGTAAGAGAATGCAAAATTTTATTGCCATCTCTTGATTTTAAATTATATTCGCGAAAGAATAATATTTATGTTTTTATTTATACGTGCTCACATCCCTAGGATCCCATATCGGAAAACGGAACAAATTATGCGTTTTTCTTTTTACCACTTTAATTATGCCTTTATTTATATTTTTGGGAGACGAAAAAAAGAATCGGAGCCCAAAATAAATATTTGGCGTCGGATCAATGTTTTGTGGAATTTATTTTTAATTAATTGGATTCTTTTGCAGGGAAAGGGTCTATATTGTTTGAAATGTAAAATAATTGCATTTAATCGTGTACGAACAAACAACAATATAAACATAAATAAATAAGTAATTATATGCATAGATTAAATTTTATTAAATTAAAAATAATTT
>CM063505.1:2632095-2662095 GCA_032207245.1 Pardosa pseudoannulata
TATATGCATATATATACATATGTATTTACTTTTATATATATATATATATGCATTTATATATTTATATATTTATTTACATATGTATTTACATATATTTATATATATGCATTTATATATTTATATACACCCATATGTATTTACATATATTTATATATATGATATATATATTTTTATATATATGCAAATATATATTTATATACATATATATATATATATATATATATATATATATATATCTGTAGATGTCGGGAACAGCTAAATATGAACTAATTAAGCTGATTTATGATAAATTCCAAAAATATTATGTAGGTTAATAGAAATATAATGTTTTGAAAATGAGAAAAAATGTATACATTTTATTTGTCAAGTAACATTCCTAATTATATGTGCAAATGCAGTACGATTCATTTATAAAGTCATCGAAATGAGGAAAACTAAAATAAGAATCATAAACTTGAAGGTCCAGATTTCAGATTATTTAAAGAAAGGGATTTTCTGTGTTGGAGAATTGGGACTCCCCCCCACTCTCTGTCCAAATGGATGTACCACCTATTTGGCCGGGTCAATTGTATTCTGCTGTTATGGAATTTCACTTGTCTGATGAGAAGCGTTTCAAGCCGAAATCGGAGTCCCATTGTCCAATCAAACATAAAATCCTTTCACTTGCCGAACGAGGGCCGAATAGTGAGGGTGCTGTACCGGTGTTCTGGGGTTCGAATCCCACTATAGCATGGATCCCCGTTCGAAATTGACTTTAAGGCGTGGATTAAGGTCTCCTTAGCCCTTGCGTTGCAAAAAAGTAAACCGTAGCACTCCAAACCAAACCAAATCTTTGCTTTTTTCCTTGTTATCTGAAATTTAGTCCTTTTTGATTTTTAAGTTTATGATTCTTATTTTTATGACTTTAAATATATATACTCATGTAATCATTACTTAATTATTCCCGTAAAAATTTCTGTCGCAAAGTGGCTTATTTTGTGTGACACGTGCGCGTGTTTTAATCCTAGAACTTATGCCCTTCATTATTTTATATTACATAATTCATATAAATGTAAATATAAATTATATATGTCATGCTATAATTCATAATCAAGAGATCATATGGAAAGCTATACCATCAGAATAGGGTGTGACGCCTTCAATGTTCTTGAGTGAAGAAGTAGCGTGAAGAAGGATCACAGTCTTAACAGAATTGGAAATCCCTTTTATTCTCTGGAATAAATACTGGCTCTATACAGAGGGATTCTAATCTCCCAAAACATTTCGAAATGCAAAGGAAGTTTGCTTAGGTAACATATCCACGACGATCACAGTCGTAAAAAAAGAACGATGGGGAGGCTTTTCCAGGGTGCATTGCGAACCCAATTTATCGGTGTCCGAGACCCTGCCGTTCCTTGTAGGAGCGGACCTGACGAGTCTCCCGAACGCAATCGCCCAAAAGCTGGCTCCGGTCCAAAGTCGCGGAAGCCTCCACGAGGTCGAAGCACCTCCGTTAAAAAATGTCGAAAAGCCCCGAGTCGCCAAATTCTAGACTTTTTATATCTGGGGTTTCAGTTACGGTTCCAGTTACCCGAGAACACCAGTTCAGGTGATTTCGGTCGTTAGTGTTCCGAACAAAGGGGGTATTCACAAGGGTATCCTTGCTATCTTTATGGACACTTTCATCCTGCCCGAAATGATCGAATACGAATTTAACCGTTTTCACCATTAACACCATTATCTGCAAGTATTGCTGGAAAAAGATTTAGAAAACATTAAGTTAAAACTATTTAAAATATTACATTTCCTTGTATTTACATCTGCAAATTTTGACAAAAAACCTTTCGTTGTGTTTTAAATAATATTATTAGTGATATTTCATGACATATTCTTCTGTAAAAAATTGTGCAAAATGTTAGATTTCTTTATGTGAGTTTATGAGAAACCCGATATTGTAACCAGTTTGTTATTTGGCGATAAACATAAATCGTTCAATTATTGTAGTCGGATAAAAACATTTGCGACGGGGACGGTTCCACCCATCCATTTAATCTCGCCAAATGAAACACCAATAATAACTAGCCTTATAGCCCGTCATATGACGGGATCAGTAAAATTTATGATTTTCCAGCATTGTAAAGTACCTATGAAGCAGGTAATAAAATGGTTTGTGTTTTGGCTGAGAATTATCCAATACACGCTCAATAATGTGTTTATCTTCATACTCCCCTAAAATCTCCCTATATAAGGCGACTTCACGCAGTAGGGCAAATTCTCAAATTATGACAATTCTGGCTTAATTTTTAAAAGGAAGGGCAGTTTATTGTTTGTCTATTGGCTGTTGTAAACATGAAAATGAATGGGAAGGGCATTAGAGTAGTTCGTGACGTTGCGACAAATTGCCTTATTGTGAACGCAGTTTAGAATCACGCTGAATTCATTTAGTCAAACCGCGTGGTTATGTATAAAAAACAAACACACAAACAAAATTCTTCATTTTCAAAGATATATGAATTAAACGATAGATATTTATGAGTCAGTGAAATAGACTCCTAGACTTTTAAGAAAAGAATTTGTTGTTAATACCTGTGACAACATTTTCATTGCAGCAAAAAATAACCGATGATTCAATTTAAAATTATCGCTTATATACTAAATCTATTATTTAAGTCAAATAGAAAAGAAAATTATTTGCTTAATATGTAAGTTCAGCGATAAAACATATGAAAATAATGCACGCGATATTTAAATAATTTAAAATAAAAATGATTATATGAGACGGTTAAAAGAATGACGTCATAATGCTAGAAAAAATTATAATTTTTACCTATTTATTATGTGAATAAATTGATAAATTGAATCGCCTGCTCTTAACCGGGGAATCCATTCCAGGCCCAACCGCTTCATAAATTCGTGAACAAACGGACATATAACTTAGACTAATATTATGTTGGGAATTAGTCGCATTTAACAAAATGATGCACGAGGAGAACCATATACCAATACAACATACTTTTAAATGTAGGCTCGGCGAGATGAGAAAAAAAAAAGTTAGGTCGCCAATTTGGCGGGGTACCCTCTTCTGATGTCCATCCTGTCGAATAAGTAGCAGGTACCGGTGTCCATGGATTTATGGATTAATATAGACACTTGGTTATAGAGAATGGTATTATGAATCTGAAAAATTGTGGAAACTCATTTCGTCATAAATAAATTTTTTATTTAACGCAGGCAGACGTGCCAACTACTCCGGACTCCCCGGAGTTGTTCCGGAGAAATGAGAAAATGGGATAACTCCGGAAATTCCTCAAATTGCTCCGGAAAGTAAAAAAACTTTTGAACAGCTAAAAAGATTACGATTCAGTAATTAAATAGAAATTTTTGCAAAAAATAATGCTGAATAGGACTCTCTTTGCACAGTCATGCTGCCTGTTAACAGTTTTCAATATGGTGCGGAAAAATCAAACTGAATTTAGATGAAATTTGAGTAGACAAAATCTAGAATCCCTGATAATAGGTAAATGGAAAGTTTTTAATCAGGGTCCATGTTGCTATAAGAAACACTGTTCTGAAAAATAACTTGTTAAAGATGAAAAAACTGCTCATAAATTTTTAGTTGCATCAATTTTAATTTACCTTTTAGAACTTACAACTGTATAAATATTTTAAATTTAATTTTAATCTAGAAATAAATAAGATATGTACTTTTGTATAATCTGTAATGAAACTCTTCTGCGCAACAGCCCCTAGGGGGCCAGGGCCAAATGTGCCAATCTCCGTTTTCGAGACCAAGGACCCTGGGGTGCGAAGCCTACGTTCCGGTGAGGGGGTCAACCTTACGAGGAATCCACAGTTTTTAGTTCTGAAGAATGCTTGATCCTCAGTTTGTCTATCCACTGAAGGGATAAAAGGCTGAGTCAACTTTGTCCAGTCCGAGGATCGAACCTCGGACCTGTGTCGTGGGAGTGGATACCCCAACGCCACTGGGCTTCATAATCCGTCATTAGCATGTTGAAATTTCAAACCACGCTGTTGCTCCTGACACAAGTGACTGAACATTGTTATGTCTGCGGAGGTATTATTTAAAAAAGGTACATCTTAAGTATAGGAAAAAGCATTGGTAAAATTCTCCCATTTGGCGCATTTTTAAGTACTATAAAGAATTTAGATGGGTTCTAATTCGAAATTAAATGTTGTGCCTATTTGTCTATAATTTCTATATTTCAAAAATTCACTCTATTTCCAATATTGAAATTTTTAAAAAATTTTTCTCCATTCATTGGTATGTTAAAATGATCGCTTTATGGGATCGTGACATTGGTTAATGTTATCCGTTTTCGAACCTCGTTTTCAGTTTCTGCTGCAAATATCAGAAACTGCTTCGCCTACGGAGGATTTTGCGAAAACAAATGACCAGAAATCTCAACAAATGATAAAAAATCGTTCGGATATCATCCTTGAAGAGTTCGAGTCATGGAAGTAGATCGAAACATTACAGTAACTTCCACATTAACAGAATCTGAAGTCTGTCAGACTGTCATAGGAAAACAGACGAATGATGGAACTGATGAGTCAGATGAAGCATCTCTTGATATGGAGCCACCTCCTACAAGTGCTGAATTGAGAAAAACATTAAAATTTTGAACCGTGGAGCACATCGCTCCGATGACTTTAAAAAAGATAAGGATGACGAACAATTTATCCATGAGCTTCTTAGAAAAAGTAGTAGACAGTCAACAATGGATCCATTTTTTTAAATTATGTATACAATTCTTATGTTTTAAAGGATAATACACAGTGCATAAATATAAGGTAAATTTTTTTCATTTTATTTTGAAATTTAGTACGTGTAAATTAAAGATGGGGGGGGGGTAAATTTATCTAATTTTGCTTATCGTTTATTGATATCAATCGGTTATTGTTATCTTTTCGGTTGACAACTTGGTATGTTTAATGGCTTTAGATATTGGTTATATGGAATGGATTTGATGCTGAAGGTTTTAATTTTGATTTAGTAAATATGGCTGATTTAGTTTATAATGGAGATTATAGTGGTGCTAGCAATCATGGTGTACACAACAAAAAATTATATTTTATAAAACTTTTTTAAAAAAAATGAATAAGTTTAAATTTAGTAAATGTAAAGTTTTAAATGTAAGACTTGTCCGAATGCCAATTCTTGTCAAATAATAAGTAATGAAGGATAGTACCGTTTCTGCAAAATTTATAATTGTATTTATTTAATTAAATGTGAATTGTGTAATATGTCTTATGTTGGACAGATTGCTAATCCTTTGCATTTAAGAATGAATCAACATAGATGTTGTGTGGGTAAACTTCATAACAATGCCAATCTTGATACTACTTTAGAAGTTAAACATTTTGCTGAACATGGCTTTGAAAATATTACTATATTTATTCTTGATATTGTTCCTTCCTTAAAACATAGGCTTTGGTGGGAAAATAACCATATTTTACAACAAAATACTTTTTATCCATACGGTTTAAATACTATGTATCTAGGTAAACACTTTTGTGATTATATTGATATTGTTAGTCCTTGTGACATTGCTTCAAGATTGAGTGTAAAAACTAGAGCTAGAGGTTGTAGAGGCAATGGTTGTAAAAAACTAAACGTTGAAAAACACAAACATATTTTTAATGAATTAGCTGCTAAAATTACACAGTCTGATGATATAAATCTAAATTGGGTAATATGTGCAGTCTATAACATAAAATCAAAATGGTTTAAAAGAGATTTGGTGTTACGTTAACAATAAAAGTTATGACGATTTGTTTAATGCTAATAAGACTTATTTATTATACATTATTAAAGATATTATTAAGAAACGTGCTCAATTCCTGTTCATAGATTTAAAAATGGAAGATGATCATGTGGTTAAAGAATATTGTGTACTAGGTTTTCAAAATTTAATTTTTGATAAAATTCCTTTGAAACAAATAATGTCTTATACTTCTAAATTTTTGAAAAATATCAATGTTAAGCCAGTTATATCTTTTCGTTATTCTAAACCTTACGGTAGATTTGTTTTTAATTATAATTCGGAGGCCAGGGACTTATATGCTGATAATGTATGCAATTGCAATTCTAATTCTGAATTTCTTGATAGATCTCACGGACACGTAATTACTGGTGACCTAGCTATTGTAAAAGATACTTACTTAAGAACCATTTTATACAAAGGTACCAATTTTCGTTTCGAAAATTATAATAATATTAAATCTAATTTATTATTGGATTTGAATTCTTTTGCTTATAAATTGGCAATAAAATACGGATTACCAGAGGAGGCTTTTAAGGAATGGCACATTAATTCTTACAATTTAATATGGACACATTACATTAATGCTATAAAGGGACGCCAACTCAATGTGTTGAGTGAACCTTCTAAATCAATGGTTAAAAACTTACAAGACAGTTACATTATTACTTACATCGACAAAGTTGCCTCTAATTATTCATTTATTTGTAAACCCTATTATAAGGAAGTTGTACGTGGTTTTTATAATAATACTAATTTATATCGCCTTTATGAATACAGCGAAACCTCCCTAAAGAAACGAATTTTAGCTTTATATAAAAATATTGATACATCCATTAATAAAATTATTTTTCCATACATTGTTGCTGTACCAAAGTTCCACAAAAACCCAATTAAGTTCCGTCCTGTTACAATAGGATATAAAACTTATATTACTAAGGCTAATTTATTGTTATTAAAGGTTTTAAAACTGTTGTTGATTAAGGTAAATATTTTTGGTTCGGCAATTATTAAGAATAGCTTTGAGTTAATAGACAAATTAAAAGATTCTGACGATTTAACACAGTTTAAAGGATATGATATTGAGGATTTATTTAACAATATCGATACTTTGGTAGTGTACAATGTTGCTATGGAATATTATGGCAGATATGATTTAATGGAATACATTTCCATAAAAAAATATAAAAATTTACTCAAAATAGTTCTTTTTGAAAATTATTTACATGATGGCTCTAAGTTTTATCAACAAGTATATGGTGTTCCTATGGGGGGAGGTTGTTCATCAGCTATTGCAGATCTATATTTACACTTTTATGAAACCAAATCTACTATTCTTAGAAATGTATATTTTTATCGATACGTGGATGACATAATTGTCGGTTTTAGAGATAATGAAGATTTAATATTGAATTTTTATCCAGTTAATATAACTTTAAAAGAAACACCTTTAAGACCAGATGGGTATTTAAATTTTTTGGATATGGCAGTAAAAGTAGTTAATAGACGTATGAAATATAAAATGTATGATAAACGCGAAACATACAATTTTAATATTAATCGTATAACAGATTGGAACAGTAACCTAAACACTAACGTAAAAAGGAATATCATTTTGAATTTCATAATACGAAGTACTAAACTAAACACTTCAACTTCTGATAGAAATAATATTGTTAGGAAATACGTAAGCCAAGTTTTATCTGCGGGTTACCCACGTTTATTTGTGCTTGGAGTTGTGCGGTCGTGTCTGGGATCAGGTGGAAAGGATGTTATACGTACAATGGGTTGGTTATAGATGTGTTTTTTACTATGATATTCTTAGTAGTTTTTATAACACATTTTAGTATTTTTATTGAATTTTATATTTTTAACTTATACATCGGTTTATTGTTATAAGTCTTTTTAGTATTTTAGCGTACTTTTATAAATTTATTTGTGCATTGGTTTGTAATAGGTTTGAATTTCATTTTTCGTTCATGGTATTATACTTTATAGACTTTAGTCTTCTTTTTTTATTGCTGTACTTATGGTGACCGGGAGCGTTTCAATTGATTAAAATGGCCATTTAACCGGAATGTGGGGGGTCGTAATTCCCCCCACCAAATAAAGTACACCAATTCCATATTCGTTCCAATATTTATTCCAATTCCTTTAATTTTTATTTTTTGATTCCATTTGATTAATACATATATATATATACGTATATATACATACGTATATATATGTATATATATATATATATATATATATGTGTGTGTGTGTGTGTGTGTGTGTGTGTGTGTGTGTGTAATGAGACTGACTTCTCGATGGGGGGTTGCAGTCATGGTCATAAAAATGATACCGTTTCAGCTAAAGACCTTTATTAAGATAACTTTGAAGGACGGGTTCCCACTTCATCGTAGGGACAAACTGAAGGGTCAGCTAGCATGAAGTTCTATGTACAAGACACGTGACACCTAGGTCGACATCTGTGGGAAAATATCTCTAGAAAAATCTGTCTCCGCTAGCGTGTATCTCCTTTTTATTTGGAAATTTCCTAAACGGTCCGCTAGGGCCGTTTAGGATTATAATTGGACAAGCCCCTTCTCTGAGGGCGTAACCTGTAGCCCCATTGGTCCATTTAGGTTAGGGGTTAAAAAGGGGAATGCAAAAAGACACGAGAATTTTTACCCTTTATTTAAGTTTTGAAAACCCCTGAGAATTTTCCTTACACACACACACACACACACACACACACACACATATATATATATATATATATATATATATATATATATACACACACACATATATATACACACATACACACACACACATATATATATATATATATATATATATATATATATATACATACACACACACACATATTTATATACACACACATAAATATATATATACACACACACATATATATATACATACACACACATATACACACACACACACACACACACACACACACACACATATATATATATATATATATATATATATATATATATATATGTATACACACACACAGACACACACACACACACACACACATATATATATATATATATATATATATGTATATATATATATGTATATGTATATATGTATATATGTAATATATATGTATATATATGTATGCTTTGTTATAAGAATACATTTTAGATTTTTTTTAACGCGTACAAATCATCTAGCGGACAACGTACGCTAGTATTTAATAAAATTTTTGAATAGAAACAGTTTTAAAATGAGTCTTTACTTATTAGTTTCAGCCATTGCCATATAGAATGAACAAAAAAACCCGGCATACAATGTATATTAGGATGTGCATTACATTACATATGCTATATCAGGATTTACATTAGATTACGAACAAGTAAAAAACTAGCTACAGTTTTTTTCTTTCTTGCTCACAATGTGTAGACTACTAACGTGCTTTGAAAAAAAAAAGACTTAGAAATTGTCGAAAACTTTGGTAATCCCTGTTTTTAAAGAAGTGCCCGGAAGGTGTCCTATTCTCTTTTTGGTGGCGTAAAGCTGGCAGCAGGATTGACATCTCATTTTACTTGACGCACAATCCATAAGAGGCATCGAATTCTGAGACTTTTTTTAAGCTGGAGGGGACAGAACACGTCATTAACTTTAGAACGCCTTTTTTTTACTATCTTGATAACGTACCCTTTGGTCATTTCGCCTGCACCAAAATGAATGCCTGCTTAGCTCAATTATTCCTATCCAACTCCTTTAAGTAACTTACGTAGTTTCGCTTCTTACGCATCGTCATCTAATTAATAGTTTCACTAGCGCCCCCACATTACTAACAAATTTCGCACTACACGTTTTGGTAACAAAAGCGCTTACACCAGGTGTTTTAATAAACTGCATTATTTTAAAATTAAAATTTTGATGGTTATTGACACTGGTGTGCAAAACTTAAGGAACAGGTGGGTTTTTTACCCTAATTCTACGAGAATTGAGGAGCTACTGGAAAGTGAAGATATCACTCGAATGAATTTAAATTCCATCGAACACGTGTGGGATGGTTTGGGGAGATGCATTGCAGCACACTTACATCCTTCGGAGAACACCCTACAATTCAAAGAGATGCTGATTGCATAATGGGCATTCCTACAGCAAGAAATGTTGGACTAGATCGTTCTGAGTATGCGGAGACGGTGCGAAGCAACCATTGCCGTTAGGGGAGGGCATATCCCCTATAAGGAATATCCTCTTGTTGTTCTTCCTCTTGGATAGACAATCATGAGTCACTATGCGTTCAATAAAGCTTGTTTTTGTTGGATTCGATATCATATGCATTGTATTCCTTTTTCAGCGCCATACCCTGGCCTATTGGTTAGGGCACTGATCGTCGGTACCGGAGTTCGTGGGTTCTAATCCCACTATGGCATGGATGTTTGTAGCCGTTCCGAATTGGCTTTAAGCAGTAGCTCCCGGTCTCATTAGCCCTCATGTGCAAAACCGTAGACAGTAGCTCTCCAAACCAAACCAAACCAAACCTAATCCTTATTCAACGCTGATGCTTTCGTCATCCTTCACTTACTTAATACTCTCTCTCATTTCTGAATTTCATGTCTCTCAGATGATTTCTCGTGGAGTTATTGCAAAAAACCCACCTGTTGCTTAAGTTTTGCACACCATGTATTAGTCTCCCGGCTGCATATCCGGCAGATATTCTCTTTTTATTTGTGAAGGGTGTAACACACCCATTACCCCATTAAACACAAACAAGCATGCACGCACGCAGTCGCAAGATAGAAATTAAAGCTTTAATAAATAAAAAGAGAGTGAACTCTTTGATAAGCGTAAGATTTTGGAGGTAATGCCATTTAAGACCAGAGCGTGCCAAGATCATGGAGAGAGCAGGTAAATATTGTGGGCTGGCGTCCTGCTATCAGACTTCGAATGTGGCCGCACGTCGATAGAGAACGACCATCATTCTGGGAGGCCACGATCTTCTCGAAATGCGACTGTTGTTGACAAGGTGGAGAATCTGAAAAGGAGAGATCGTCATTGAAGAGATTGGTAAATAAGTTTTGATCATTACGGCATCTGCACGTGAGATGATTTATTGTTACTCATAATTTTTTATGAGAACGTTCTCATCTTTTCGCTTCCTTTGGAGCTGGAGTGTATTAAATTCTTGTTTGGATTACTTTTTTGCCTTGAGGCCTAATTTGATGTTTTGATCTGTTTCTCGGAGGTTAAAGTGAAGATTTTCCACTTCTCTAGGTACTCCGTATAACCCATTTACCTTGACCTTATGGGATGATTTATTGGATCGTGCACAAAGTGGCCAATAAGTTTGTTTCTATAGGTGGAACAGAAAGAATTCTGTGTGCTGAAGATGAATCGTGGGCATCCCCAAGACCGAAAAAAGCAAGAATGGGGAAAAGAAAAATCATGGTGTAATCTTTGATATCTGTAAAATTGTACCTCACAAGTAAGTACCAGAGGGAGTGAGGGTAACAAGAGACTACTATCTAGAAGTTCTCCGATGGTTCCATGATGCAGTTCTGCGTAAAAGAGCAGACGTACCTAAAACTGGCAATTGCATGAGGAAAATGAGCCATCGCAATCATCACTTCCGATTTAGACTTTTGAACATTAAGTTTCATTCGGTGCTTCAACGCTTGTTTTACCTTTTCCCGTCAGCCACTGCCAAAGCAAACAGACCAGGACTGGTCTGAACTAGAAAGAAACTTCGGACTTCTTCCAACCAATAGAAGGGCCCGTTGGTTCGGCGGGATTCCGACCCTTCCGTTCTTGAATGGACCCAGGTTTTCTTCTCCGCGGGGCAGTCAGATTTTTTGAGAGGACAAAGTGGTTACCAGAGAGTGAAGAGGGTGAACGCTGCTGGTATCCGCTGCTTGCGGTATAGATATTTTTTTGGAGCGACACGAGAAAGTGAAAAATCAACGCCATTATTTTTTTAGGGCCGACGCCGACTCGAGAGCAGCCTTCGATATCTACAAATGATATGTTGTATTCCAGTTGTATTCCTTAGGCATTTAATTGTAGAAAATTATTGAATCAACACATATTTGTCCATGTGTTTTTTGATGAGTTTTAACTTATTTCTTCTTTCTCAAACACTAGGCCAACGCAACATTATTTTTATAACATTGTTGCCGAATTTCAGTCTTTCGCCAACCTCCCTACTCTCCTTGCGAGTTCTGGATGTTCCCGAAATTGAAAATGCCACTGAAAAGATCCAGTTAAGAGAAGAGAAGAGATTAGATGATTCAGAACGCGAGTTGAATACCATTCCGAGAGAAGCCTCTCAGAAGTGTTTTCGGCAGGGGATGGAACGCTGGGTTAAATCTGCGAGGCGCAGAGGGCATAATTTGATGGATCCGAATACCGCAAATTAGTTATTATTTCTAGTTAAATGTCGGATACTTCTTAAAAAGATCTCGTGTGTTATAAATATATATACATACACACACACACACACACACACACACACACACACACACACATATATATATATATATATATATATATGTATGTACATACATATATACACACGTACACACACACACACACACACACACACACACATATATATATATATATATATATATATATATATATGTATATACATATATATACACACGTACACATATATATATATATATATATATATATATATATATATATATATATATATTGTTTCGTTTTAATCATTGTGGATTTTTTCTTAATCTTTTGTTTGTTTGCATTTAGTTCTAATTAGATACGATGTACGTAGATAATTAAGCTTTAAATTTCATATGTCTAACTGAAAAACATAACTAGATTTAGCATTAGCCACCAGATTCTTTTACGCTTAAAATAATGTTCATTTTGTATCCCCTGCGATATAAAGAAATATATAAAGCATGAGACGTGTATATCGTATGTCATGTACAGGACAAGTAAAGGGTTAATATGAAATGGCCCTGACAGAAGACTGTGGCTAGTGAAATCATAGTTGTCAGAACTCGAGCGATAAAATGCAATTTTTTTCCCTCTTCCAGAGTTCTGTGCAGATTTCTCTCTGTACCAGGTCCTTCCTGAACATCAACTAACGATGTTCGGGCTTTCCCCGTTTGATGGTAAAAATAATTTTTTTTTTCACCGTGAACGTTTCAGTGAAGTATGGAAGCAATTTTTCACGGTCTGTTTAAAGGTACTGGTTGATCTTCCTAGACCTAGAGTGTGGTTGAACTAGCTGACTGGGCCATTGTTCAGGTTGATCCTAAACGATCCTGTCAAACAGTGATCGTATGGCGGAGGACTGGAGTTTGCAGGTTCGAATTCCACTGCTGGAGTGGATGTTCGTAGCTGTCTTCAAGCAGTAGGTTCTGGTGGTTCTCTTGTTTCTTCCCGCCATAGATTATCTCTCGTCTCAGACGCAAACCTTGTTGCTGGCACCATTGACTTCAGTGCCCTGTTCGATATGAGGTCTGCGACCGCGTCGTCTGAGATATTTCGGATATATCTTTTGTGTAAATGACAGTTTTATGCAAGACTGAGAAATTCCTCAAAATAAATGTGCCTCACACAATAGAATACCACTTAAACAACTTTGAGTTGGTATCGAAGTATACGTTCGGAAGATGTGGTATCTCTATCTCCAAGAACGTTCTTTTGCATTACGCACTACAAATATCCAAACCGCAGCTGAACTCTTTTTAGCTGTTACTCCGTATGATAAACTATTTTAGGTTAGAGCTCGAATCCTCCAATAAAGATGTTCCGAAATTTAACGAGATGGCTCCAGCATGCAAACGAAAATCGTTACTGGAACTCGTAGATCCGGCGGCGACGAAATTTATCCCTCTACTGCTTTTCAGTAGGAAAAAAGGGAAACAATTCCAAAGGGAAAGTTGCGGTGCCATCAAAAGGATATTTCGCGAATTCAAAATCCAGTTATTTTTGTTACACGTCTGTTGGGAACAGTGAACGACTTAAGGGAACATATCCCTTAAAGCAGCTTTAAATGGAAGATATTTTCTTATTTTTAAACTTATTGTATCTTTTTTTAGTTAATAGTACAGTGCCACTTAATACTAATTCTTTTAGTTCAAATTAGCTGTTTTTGACGTCATAAATAATTTATTTGGGAAGTCGATTTGAAATACTCTTGAAATACGGAATTGAAATATTCTTTTTTCTCTTGCCCGAACTCGGGTCGGACATTCCAAAATGGGCACATTTGCTTTGCCCGAACTGAGTCCGAGAGTCATAGGCAGGGGGTTAATCTGTCTGAATTTTAATGAATTACTGTATAGAAGCATCGTAAATTTCTTTAACTATATAAACTTTGTATTTGTTCTTTACAAGCTATGATTTAATATGTATACATATTTTAGGTGATGTCTCTTTATATTATATATTTATGAACGGCAAACATATCAAAAGCAAGTTTTAAAATATATGAAAATAGTTATAAAGGCAAATTATAATCAAAGACACAAAATGAAACATTTAAGAAACAGTTAAAAAAACCAGATAAAGAAACTTTACTTATAATATTTTAGAACTTAACAGTTCTTATAACAGAAGGTAATACACAACATTGTAACACGAGACGAAAGGGTAGATATTTATTTCTATACCCAGGACCGGGACCTGAAGGCGTGCCCTATTTCTAGGGCTGCCGATGGAATATCTATTAGGTATACGGATTGATGAGGGGCGGCCGAAATATTGGCCGCCTGTACAGTGCTACTATAATAAAATAATCAACAAAATCGGCTTTATATTCTTAACCTGTAAGTGCCTCGCACAATTTCAAAAAAGTTGAAAAATACATTGTACAAAAATTTTTTTATACAATATTAATTCATTTTTCCACCTCAATGTGTTTCCATACATTCCATAGTGCTACGTTACAATTAAAAATGATGTTACAATGGACTCCGCTTAATGGGATCGTGGTTCAATCGCTTATTGTTATCGAAATTACTGGATCCTGATTTTCTCTATTCATTCCTATGTTAAAATGATCGCTTTATGGGATCGTTACATCGGTTCATGGGATCCGTTTTCGAACCTCATTTTAACTTTCAAAGAATATTCACAATGTATTCGGAAGGAACCCATTCTTTTCCTTTCCCTTCGCTATTATCTGAATTTCCGAGAATTCTTCTCTTCAAACGAATGAAATCGGGAATGAACACAGGAATGGGGTGCTACACGTTCCTGAAATTTCTCAGAAATACGTACACCCTGCTGGTGGTCACTGGTTGTCATATAAGTAAAAGACAACACATTATTATCGGGACTGAGAAAGACCGTATTCACATTTTATCCCTTGCTCTCTTGCGTGCAGTTGTCCATAGCGAAGGCACAAAGCGAAATGATTTAACATTCAAACAAAAGATCGAAATTTCAAATCGTTTATGAGAAGTTGATTATGATGACGAACCATTTATCCATGAGGTTCTTAGAAAAAATGGCAGACAGTCAATAGTGGATCAATTTTTTAATTATGTATACAATCCTTATGTTTTAAAGGATAATATACATAAATGCAGGATAATATAAAGTGTGTTTTTTTTCATTTTGTTTTGAAATGTAGTATGTGTAAATTAAAGGGGGGGTAAATTTATCAAATTTTACATATCGTTTATTGTTATCAATTGGTTATTGTTATCAAAATCATGGTGTCCAAAACTGATTACATTAAGCGGAGTCCCCTGTATCATTTTCATGTAATGTGTAATATATATTTTCAAAACTTCTAAAGTATTACAAAAAATAATTCATATTAAGAAAAACATTGAGTATTGATAGAGATTGAAGGAAAATAGAAATAATATCATTTACTACATTTTTATTCTGAAAAATTCTTGTTCAGCTTCTTTGCAGTAGATATATTCTTATCATTTACAGTGATTCATCGTTTTTTTACGATTCATGGGGACCAGAACCTTCAACGGAAACTGAAAAACCGCGAAGTAGGATTTGCCCCTAGAAATTTTTGCGTATACGGGTACATGAATGTTTTAAATGTGTAAACAGTATTTATACTTTACAGATTTCAGACAAAAATGACAACAGTAACGTATTTGTGTCAGTGCTCATTAATAAGGTTACTTACAAAACCTTATAGAGTAATAAACATTCATCCACATTGCTTTCTGGAGAGGCGAAGAGTCTCGTGTTGGTGGCGGAGGAGAGGCTCTTTTCGACTCGTAGAAATTTGAGGTTCACTAGGAGACTTTTCTGCTGGAAGGCGCTGACGGTAGAGCAGGGGGCTTTACCTTGCAGAAAAACATGGTGATGGGCATTGTCTTTCTTTTTTCTTTTCCTTCAAAATTTCCCTGTACAAGGACATAACCCCGTCAACGCGATGGCTGAACTCGACAGCTCGAACCATATTGTCGTCAATGTCTTGTGCCAATTCTTGCCATGTTGCACAATTGTTGCAGATTCTCCAGGGTGAGGCCACGCTTTTCAGTTTGTTCTTCGTCTTCCTCTTCATTTTCTTCCTCGCTTGCAGACTTTGTCATCTCAAGAGCGCGTGGTATGTACTCCGAGTCAACTCTTCTCTTTGTTTGACATGCAGGGATCCTTCTCTCTCGCTCATCAACATGAAACAACGCTCCTTTCCGCAATGTGGCTGCCGACAGGGTTGTATTTTTTCATTTATATTGTTTGAAGAATATTTTGGAAAACACCGCGAAGCACTAAAGCCGCAAAACAGGAAGCACGAAGTAGGGAGGGAACACTGTACAACTTTCCACATCCAGGAGGGTTCGTCGAAAAGACCGATTGAATTTCGTTCCAAAAAGGTTGTTCTTTCCAAACTTTCTTTTTCAAAGATTTCTTTTTCTATTATAAAAATGTTTCAAGGTGAAGCATTCGCTCACATAACACCGCGGAATTTGTAGTCATTTATTATAAGAGTGCCCTATAAGTGGCCACAACAAAAAGTGGGTTCTCTTCATTTAGAAGCAAAACACCCTATGAAGCATACATGCTGACCATGAATTTATTTTATATGACCATTAATGAACACGTTGGATCTTTGGTCGACTCGAGCTTCGATCTCACAAACCTCCAATAAAATTTCTTAATCAGGTTCCACTGTGTGTGTGTTGTGATTATTTTAAACCTAAAAAGCTAACCGACGTAATTAAGTGGATCTTAAAATAATTTTCATTGATTCTCTCATTTTATCGCAAAACTTGGCGATTGTCTTTTGTCCTTTCTATCCATTTGGTGAGCCGAAAACACCAAATTTAATTCCTGATTCAGTCAGCATTCTTATATAAAGTTTTATATAATTAGTTTCGATTCCTCCGCTTCACCAAGTGATTAACACCATTAATAATCTTGAAGCCTATAATATCTGATGTACTGTTTTCCCCCCATAAACCTACGGGAGAGGACGTACAATAAATTCCATTTATCTTTTCCAAAATTCTTTGTTTTTTTATACGGTTACGATTTTACCTACGACTGCATCCAAAGCAGATACACTTAATTTTGTGATGGGCCAAATGACTCATTTCATACGTATGTTTTATATTCAGCTAAAAAAGACATCCGTTCCAGGCGTTTTATTAACTGTTATCTCCTGGAACTTGGCGCGCTTTCATCTCAAATTCTCTTGTTTTACCCGCATATTCTTCCAAGTCATAAAGAGTTCGCTCTCTTTTTATTAATTAATATTTTAATTTATGACTTTAAAATTCCCAACCGGATATAGATCGATATAATGTTCTGCATGTGTATGTATACATCTGTCAGTTCACTATTCCTTCCTAAATGGCTGGAGCGATCATTACAAATTAAACCATGGGAGGTTTTAGGCCAGAGAAATTGTTCAGATATTTAAGTCAAGATGGAAATCGAACGCTTTTAAAACTTCTGGACTTGGAAACAATGTGTAAATATATTTTTCTTTAAATAACGGGATAAAATCATCCCAACGTAAGTAAGCCAATTCATCTGTTAACGTTTAAAATATGTCTTATGATAATATTTGTTGATTTGACGAGATTGACTTTATGTTCTATTTCCTTCTTTTTATAACTTCCATTTCACCATTTTGTCATTTTCATTGCTATTAGTTGCACAGGGATCATTTCAAAAATTAAAAATATTTTACATTTTATTTATGTCACGGGCTTTCGTTGATGAGAGCTAATCGGCGAATATCTGCTATACAAATATTTGGTAGCCTATCCGATTGTTTCTAACAGATTTTATCGAGATCGAGCTTTTATATTTTTATTTCTATAGTTACCTTGGTCTTCTTTAAATAATGTCGCAAAAATTTTTCAAGTGAAAGGAAAACTCACCAAACATATCGCTATTTAAAGTTTATTAAATACATTAAAATACGTTAAAGTACATTATTTGTGTCAAGGATTTGTTTTATTTTCAAAATAGGTTGTACAGTGGGCTCCGGTTAATAGGATCCGTTTGGGACATCGTGATTTTGATAACAGTAACCGATGGATAACAATAAACGATATGCAAAATGAGATAAATTCCCCCCCTTTTATTTACACGTACTTCATTTCAAAATAAAATGAAAAAACCCACTTATATTTATGTACTGTATATTATCCTTTAAGACATAAGAATTGTTTACATAATTAAAAATAATGGATCCATTGTTGAATGTCTATAGTTCTTTCTAAGAATCTCATTGATAAATCGTTCGTAATTATAACGTTTTTTAAAGTCATCGGAGCGATGTTGTACTTCCCGTTTCGACACTTTCAATGCCATTCAGAAGCTGATAAATGTTTAACTGCGCTGCGCCGACTCCTATTAGGTAACCTGTCATGACGATTTAAAATTTCGGTATTTAGTTTTAAATGTTAAATCATTTTGCTTTCTATCATCCGACAAACTGCACGTAAGCGAGTAAGACATAAAATGGGAACACGCTCCTTCTCAGTTCCGATAAGAATGGGTTCCCTTCTGCTTATCTGGCAACCATGGACCACCAGCAGGGTGTGCGTATGTCTGAAAAATTTCAGGAAAGTGTCATACCCCACTCCTTTGTTTTTTCTCTTTTTCCCTAGGTGGAAGATGAGAATTCTTTTAATTTCAGACAACAGCGAAGGGAAAGAAAAGAAGGGGTTCCTTCTGAAGACACTGTGAATATTCCTGTTCCAGTTAAAATGAGGTTCGAAAACGGATTCCATTAACCTATGTAACGATCCCATAAAGCGATCATTTGAACATACAAATGAATAGAGAAAATCGGAACCCAGTGATTTCGACAACAATAAGCGATGGATAACATGAACCGCTATCACATTACGCGGAGTCCACCGTATTATTTAATTTTGGAGTGACAGAACTATGTACCAAATTGGGGAAACAAATCAGTGCACAAAAGGAAACGTTTTTCAAAATAAATGATTGAGAATCATGGCCTTGGAACATTTCAAGTGAAGAACTTTTAAACAGGTCAAGGCGTTAATGAAATTAAAAAAAAATTATATCCAGGCTAGGGCCATAAACAGAGCTTCATGTGAGGACGTGTGAGTAGGAGCCCCTGGCGGGAAAAGAAAAGTCTGAAACGAGATTAGCTGCATTCGACCGGAGGCTGTCAAATTCTTGATTAGAGGCCCTAACAACTCATGAGGAGGAGATTTTTCTTTAATAAATGCTTTTTTATTATGCCCAAGCACACACACACACACACGATTCTTTTCAGCTATTTAGCTGAATTAATTTTTCTCGAAGAATGTTGAATGGCTAACGATTGCTAATAAATTGCTGATTGAATTGCTATTAATTGTGGAATAAGACTTGAATTGCGTTGAATATCGATGCGTCATTCCTTCTTTTTATAATTGGGGTGTCAGAAAAATGGAATTTCAATGGGAATGATATATCTAAAAAACTTTTAAAACTCAAATTCTTAATGTATCGTATCTTATATGACTCCTTTCATAGTTATGATTTTGCAAACTTTACTGTATTAAGGTGAAAGGATAGATTTTAGGGGAAAAGAATTTGTACTCACTTAAGTTGGGGCATGTTTCTCCCGTCGTAGTATTAAGCTACACGTGCTACCCCGGTGGTACTCAGTGAGTAACAGTTTCGCATAAGGATATACGTCTGTGATGGCCAGCTGCATCAGAAAAAATAAACCGTGAAATCTTACAGTTGCCCGACTGTAATCAGGGATACGTCGTAGGCTTTTATAATTAATACAAACCCTTACTTCGAGGCTCTCTCTATATACAGCACATCCTCTTAAGATTTTCTATATCTGTGGTTCCAATTTTATTCATAAATAGTCGAATCTCTTTAAGACAAAGGAACTCAAAAATCTTTTCGTAAGAACCGAAATTAGTATTAAATAATGAAAGACCCAAATGCATTTAGATGACTTTAAAAGTAAAACTTAAAGCAGTTACATATTATTTGTAAAAATATATTTTAGGCTATCGTTGTAGGTATTTAACTTTCTGTAAAATAAGTTAATTTTGATTAATTATCACATTGTGTGCGAGTTCATTTCGCAGCGGAATGGTACCTGGAGCGGGCGTTTGGCGCGTCCATTGAGTCAGTTATTCAATTAAATCTCAATAGATCGAAAATTATTTCATTTTTAACCCACTTTTCGTATTTTATATAGAAATATAGAAACAAATATATAAATAGACAAATAAACAAATATATATATATATATAAATACAAATACATATATAATGTATAAATATACACACAGATATATATATATATATATATATATATACACTGATATATATAAACACACAGACATATATACACACATATATATGTACATATATATATACATACGTATATATATATACATATATATATATGTATGTATGTATATATGTATATATATATATATATAATATCATTTTCGCAAGTATAAATAAAAAGTTAATTTTAAATCTAAATTGATTTTTTGAATCCACCTTCCCGTTCTGCGGTCCCGCATCGAATGACGTAAAAGCTAGTTTTTATTTGTCTCCATTTTTCCAGAATTTATGTAGTAGACAACATTCGGCTTCGTTTTCCTGTCTATACCGTTATTTTTGTACCCACCAACAAACCGTGTTGTAACACTAACCCGTACTAATACGTGACCCGCGATCAAGTATCAATCGTCTGAAAATGTACTAGTACGTGTCCCGCATATAATGTGTTAAGTTAGTTTAAATTAATTTTATTACATACAAAAATTTAATAGAGGGGGGTAGGAAGGAGGGAGATGGGTAGAAGTATTAGTGATGGAAGAGGTAAAGAAAAAGAGATGAAAGGGAAGGAGAAAGAGAGAGTGGAAGTGAGATAAAGACAGCGACAGAAAGGGAGAGCGAGGAGAAAGATAAAGAAAGGGAGGGAGGAAGTAACAGGAGGGGAAGAGAATGATATAGAATGGAGATAGGATGGGAGTAACAGAAAGTATAAGGGGATGGATGAAAGTGGCACAAAGTGAAGGAAGGTAGATATATAGTGTGAAGGAATGCATTCTTTAATCACATACATAATGTTTTTATTAAGCATATAAATAAATACTTAAAGAAACACTTTTAAAGTAAAAAAAAATATTAAATGCTATTATAGTTAAAGAAAACGATTTATAAACTTACTTCCTTCTTTGAAGATGGATACAAACAAAAATTATGTTTTGGCGATTAATACGTAATATATCTTAAGGATAATGCAAACAAAATACGAAACCGTACGAAGATATTTATGCAGAATACGATACTGTTCGAGAATTTTTTTTATATCGGAATAAAATTTACGTAGGGGATCTGTAATACTAGACTCAAGACTCGTTTGTGTTACATGGACACCTGCCTTTTTTTTACGGTGGCCGAAGACGTACTCTGCGAAAGAGGGTGGAAAAGCGACTACCCCAAGGAGGTGAAAGTTCACCAGGAGGGGGAAGGATGCCACTCCTGCCCGCGCCAGCTGTTAAAGAGAAGAAGGACATTTTCCCAGGGAGGCGAAGGCCTGACCAAGGGGGGATTCCACCTTGGCCCTCTGCAACAGCAGTGGAGAGATGTACGCTCGGAACGAAATAGAACGGACATTCGTAGAGGACAGAGTTGAAACCGAGGGAGACGCGAGCACACCGTCCGGCATTTTTCGTATCCTCGGAACGTTTCAACTAGAGATGCATTATTCCTATAATAATGTATAATTTTCATATGTCCGATAATTGTAAATAATAAATACATAGTCCAGTATAGGGTCGCTGCAGTATTTAATTGCGGGCAAGACAGGCTTGAGCGAACCCACGATACCTGCTCCAGTAACAACAAGCGAGTAGGTACAGAAACGAGGCGTGCAGTCGTCGAGAAAGACGGTCGCGAACTCATGATATTTTACAGGATTGAACATTTTTTCGTATAGTAGAATAAGTTTATTACGTAAGTTTTGAAAGAATTTCTCCGGGAAACCAGAGTTTTTTTTCGCATAACTGACTATTTCGTAAAAAGTTTATAGATTATACATTTTATTTGGCGCACCATCCAGTTCATCACCCCCTTTGCTGCCTAGGTATGCGTGCGTATCATTATTATTGTAAATCGGCATAACACCCGGACCGGGTACGACCCAAAAAGGTGAAGGCCCCCCGATAAGTGAAACGAAGAAGAAGAATAAAAAGATATGGCAGGCATTGGGTAGTACAAAACGTATCACTAGGGGGTCCCCTCTTGCAAAAACATAGCCGAACGATGGCCGATTGGTTAGGGTGCTGACCTTTGATACCGGAGTTAGTGGTTTCGAGTCTCACACTGGCTAGGATGTACGTAGCCGTTCGGAATCGTTTTCAAGCTGTAGATCCCGGTCTCATGAGCCCCTGTGTTGCAAAATGTAGACCGTAGCACTCCAAACTAAACCTTGCAAAAACATCGACTTTTTTGGGAGGGGCAAGAAATGGAGATGAAGAGGTCGTACGACTGTTAAAAATGGAGAAAAAATATATGTGAAAAGAAATTTAGTTCAGAATATTTTAAAACAACTCGCTTAAAACATTCCAATACGGAGTTGGGAATAAAAACGTGTCAGCTTTTTTAAACTTACAAAACTTTAACTCGATTTTTCTCAGGTTGGGATTTTTATTTCTTTAACGCCCACGTTATCTCAAAAAGTTTTTAATATATTTTTTATGAAATTTTTACAAGTTGAATACAATACAATTGTCATCCGATCGGATCTAAATTTTCTTCTGTATTTCCCATAATTTTTTTTTTTTTTTTTTTTTTTTTTTTTTTGCAAGGATAAATTTTTAATTTTTAGGGAAAAAGTTTCACCTTTTTAAATATTTTTTTAAAAAATATATATGTAATAAGACGGACTTCACGATGGGTGGTTGCAGTCATGGCCCATAAAACTGACATCGTTTTAGCTAAAGACCTTTATTAAGATAAAGTTGGAGGAACGGTTTCCACTTCATCCTAGGGACAGGACAAACGAGGAGTCAGCTAGCACGAAGTTATAAGGAAAAAGGCCCTTAACCCCTGGGTCGGCATCTTGGCCAAAATCTGTGGGAAAAAATCTGCCTCCGACTTCGTACCTCTCCATTTTGTTTGAAAAATTTCCTAAATGATTAGCTAGGGTAACGTAGATTTATAATGGGTCAGACCTCTTCTCTGAGAGCGTCAACTGTAGCCCCAGTGGTCAGTTTAGGTGAGGGGTTAAAAAGGGGAATGTAAAAGGAAGCGGAAATTTTTAACCCTTGACTTAAGTTTTAAAAACCACTCAGAATTTTATTACAATATCCTCCCCGGGCAAAAAGAAAGGGATGTACGAAGTGACAATCTTTCCGTTAACATAAAATTTTAAGTAACAAAATTAGTAACTGATGATATTAATTTTTAGTCCTTGACTTAAGTTTTGAAAACCCCTGAGAATTTCCTTACATATATGTATCTTGCATATATACAAATTTATTTTGAAATATTGTAGTATGTTTTTAAAGAATAAGTTTGACTTAAACTTAATTATAATTTTAGTAATCGTGCGTAGTAGCCTCGATATCGTGTTTGTTATCGTTGTTGTTTGTCTTTTATTTTAAACTTCCTAACAAAAATATTTTTAATGTTTGAAAAGTGAAGGAGATAAGTGTGTAAAGATAATAATGTGTTCTATGTTAAAAAAATTATGTTTGTAAGTCTGATAATTTTCGAGGTATGAGAAGTCGAAAAAGATAATTATTATTATTACAGTAGACTCCGCTTAATGGGATGGCGCTAAATGTTATCCATCGCTTACTGTTATAAAAATCACTGGGTCTCGATTTTCTCTATTCATTCGTATGTTAAAATGATCTCTTGATGGGATCGTGACATCGGTGAATGGGATCCATTTTCGAACCTCATTTTAATTGGCAAAGGAATATTCACAATATATTCAGAAGGAAACCATGCTTTTCTTTCCCTTCGCTGTCGTTTGAATTTTCTAGAATTCTCCCTCTTCCACCTAGTGACTTGGGGAATGAACAAAGGAGTGGGGTATGACACATTTCTGGAATTTTTCAGAAATAAGCACACCCTGCCGGTGGTCAATGGTTGTCCGATAAGCATAGGACAACCCATTTTTATCGGAACTGAGAAGGAGCGTATTCCCATTTTATGCCTTGCTCGCTTTCGTGCAGCTTGTCGACAGGGAAGCCTGAAAGCGAAATGATTTAACGTGAAAACAAAAGTTCGACATTTTAAATCGTTACGACAGGTTGATTATGATGATGAACCATTTATCAATGAGTTCTTAGGAAAAAATGGTAGACAGTCAACAATGCATCCATTTTTTAAAATTATGCACACAATTCTTATGTTTTAAAGGATAATATACATTAATGCAGGATAATACGAATTTTTTTCATTTTATTTTGAAATGTAGTACGTGTGAATTAAAGGGCGAGGGGTAAATTTATCTCATTTTGCATATCGTTTACTGTTATCTATCGTTTATTGTCATCAAAATCACGGTATCCCAAACGGATCCCATTAAGCGGAAATCACTGTATTATTATTATTATTTTTTTTTTTACTTTAAAGTGTGGTATGATCCCTTACCTGATGAATGGGATGGATGGGTAGCCACCTGTCGGCAGGGGGCGCAGTCGGGTCGATCGATGCCATTCCTTGCTGCTGCGGAGATGCAACAAGTGAGCGCCCCATCATCTCTTCCGATACACTCATTAATTAAAATACATTTTTTTATCTACTAAGGTAGCCATCTTTTCTATTATGGCACGAAATTATTAATACGAGATGTTTATTTGTTTAGTTTTATCGAATTCCTGCGAAATGAATTCGACCTCTACAAATGCTTGGACACACAAAGGGTTTTTTTTTTATTTTTTAAATTAAATTTTTTTTGAAATAACAGCTGCAGGCCTGTTAAGCACTCACCCATACAACTCCGCTGATTTTACTGGACATGAGTGGAGATACAACGGTTATCCTGACAACATACTGCATCCCGCATATCCGGCCACTATACCAGATAATTACAGTAGCCAGATACTATAATTATCCGTCAGTATATCCAGCCAAAAACGATACACCGATAAATAAGATAAATATAACAAAAAAAAAGGCAAAATGTTAAACAATATACTATATGAAACAATGAGTATAAGTGTTTTTGAGCATTATGTTTGGAGTTGTAAAGAAAAAAAAAGGTTTATTTATATATTTCATTACAAAAAATCATAAATCATTCTTTGTCCAGTCTCAGTTGCAAAGTTGAGTTCTTGTTTCTGAGAAACACAAAAGACCGGACTTACTTTTTTGGAGGATAGAAGAATAAAGACAATTTACTAAAAAAAAAGTGGGAATATATTCTTGAAATTTTTCATGTATGGAACATAAGAACATAAGAATGATTAAAAAAGGAAGATTAAAAATGCTAAAGGACTATTAAAAATGTTTTTATTCAGATTTGATTTTTCTAATTAAATATTGTCGAACTGAGAAATTGATACTGAAACTTAATTTAAGGTATCCGTCTACGTTCGGAGAAAGTAGACTGACGTAGAAACGTAGAAACTAGTTCGGAACGTAGAACGTAGAACTACGTTCGGAAACGTAGAAACTAGTTCATGTTTTTACTTTTTTAGATTTATTTTTTATATTATCACATAGAATTGCACTTCAAAAATTTATTCCTGGAGAAGTTTTTATAAAATTTCTAATAAATGAAGAAAATTTAGTAAAAAAAGTTTTTTCGAAAGGTCTTATTTTTTAATAAATTAAATTATTTCAATATTTTTTGATGCAACACATTTCTTAACACATGCAACACATTCACCTAAAATATTTGCTTCATTTACATTTGGTAAAAAATTTGGGTCCTTCAAAGTCATACACATTGAATTTTTAACGAATTTTCATTATCTTTATATCTAAAACTATGAGTGTAACATCAATAAAAATGATCCAAATTTAAAGCTTTTAGGTCATTTACTAGGAAATACTATCAAGCGCATTCATAATAATTTTCAACAAAATATTTTATGAACTTTTTGAGAAATCGTTATTCAAGTTTCAACATTTTATTAAAAATACCGTTCCGAGAAAAACGCATTTGAAGTTTATGAAAGCAATTTTAACTATTAAAAAAATTAAAATATATGTTTAAAATTCCCCACACTTTATTGCTTCAAAACTATCTAATGGCAAGTTGCTAATTATTAAAAATACTAGAAAAATGTTTAAACTAATCTTCATGAAAATTTAAAAAGTTTTGTCCAAAAAATGCTCTTTAAAAGGCTTTAAATTCGCAACTTCCGGTTCCGAAGTTGCTACTTCCGTTTTGTTTTGACTGCTGTCACTGATGTTTAAACAGCTGTCACTTTTTTTTAAATGCCGTAGAGACAAAACAAAAACAGATTTAGAAGCCTAAAAGTTGAAATTTTACAAATGAGGAATAAAAAAAATTATGATTTTTGGCAAAAAATGACGTTTTTAACGTAGACGGATACCTTAAAATAAATTATAGTACAAGTAGCTGTCGAATTAAAAAATGTGAAAGGTGAGAAAGATACTACAATTTCGTTGCAAAAATAAAGTATATAAAGCTGATTTATTTAAAATAAATTTAAAAAGAAAAAGTGCGAAACATACTGACATCCGGCCGGATATCTGGCTGACTCTCTAGCTAGATGTCCGGCCAAATGGACATCCATTGCATTCCTAGCCATGACTACCATAGGCGGGCAACATGACTCTTTAGGACAACACAAACATAGAGGGTCCATTTGGAGCAAAGACCAATCGGAAGCCTCCTAGACTGGAAACTTCGCGACCCCGAATCTGATGTAGGCGGCCATTAATGAACATAGCGGATCTTAGGAGGTCTCGAGCCTCCGGTATCGCTGCCTTTGCCGACTGAGTTACTGTGGCTCTCAAAACTAAGTGTTTCAGAGAACGAAAACTCTTAAGTGAATTCATACGATCTAAAACTATTCCTGGGTTTCTGGAAACACGCTCTTAAGGTGTGAGAATCTGCCATTTTGGATTTCCATATTGGATTTCTCAATCAGCTCGGAATTTGACCAATAGGTCCCAGTGTCATGAACTCTCGTTTTTCGAAAACATAGACCGTAGCGGTCCAAACCAAGATAATCTTATTAGCTTGTTCACACACCTATAAATTGTCATGTACGGGTTTCCCCCCCTACAAGCTTCGATCCAAAACCTTTGTTTTAAGGTAGATGATCCTTGTTGGTGCAGCCGATCAAGGTTCAGTCTTGATTCCCCACCCCCCCCAAAAAAAGAATATCGTAGAATAAACTCTAGGCTCCTAGGAACAAAATCACGTGATCGATCCCTGCGGGGCCGACAGGGATGTATATTCTTGGACAATTTTATTTTGAGCTGTTGCGCTATATAGACTATTGACAGCCCCTCTTTTTTTATTAATAAATGTGAAATGGCACAATACTGGTTTTCTTTGATGCCAACCCGGGCAAATTAAACAATAGGGGTTCTTCTCCTGCGTCATCGGCGAAGAAATATTTTCGGAGGTTACATCTTTATTCCAACACACTATTAACACAGTTCGAGGAAATGTGAGAAAGAACTGAACGCGTTTCTTTCCCCAAAGCATTGCCGAGACAAATCTTACTTTGCGTGTTTTGGCGATCGAGAATTTCTTTCGAAAGATCAGGTTTATCTGCCTTCTCAGTCGCCATGGCAACCCTTCTTGCCTCCGTTTCAACGGCAAAAAGATAATGCACGCATTCCCTTACGAACACCGTTTATTCCACTAACACGCATTTAGCATTACGCTCGACATAGAGGAATATATATATATATTATATGTATATATATATATATATATATATATATATATATATATATATATATATATATATATATTATATGTATATATATATATATATATATATATATATATATATATATTACATGTATATATGTGTGTGTGTGTGGGTGTTTATATATTATATAGGTATATGGATATATATTTATATATGCCAATGTATATATAAGTATGCATGTATATACAGTGGACTCCGCTTAATGGGATCGCGGTTCATGTTATCCATCGCTTATTGTTATCGAAATCACTGGGTCCCGATTTTCTCTGTTCATTTCTATGTTAAAATGGTATCTTTATGGGATCGTTACATCGGTTAATGGAATCCGTTTACGAACCTCGTTTTAACTGGAAAAGGAATAGTAACAATGTATTCAGAAGGAACCCATTCTTTATTTTCCTTCCCTTCGCTGTTGTTTGAATTTCCCAGAATTCTCCTCTTCCACCTAGGGAAAAGGGGAATGAACAAAGGAGTGGGAAATGACACGTTCTTGGAATTTTTCAGAAATACGCCCACCCTGCTGGTGGTCAGTGGTTGTCAGATAAGCAGAAGGCAACCCATTCTTGTCGGAACAGAGAAGGAGCGAATTCCCATTTTATGCCTTGCTCGCTTACGTGCAGCTTCTCGATAAGGAAGCCAGAAAACGAAATGATTTAACGTTAAAACAAAAGATTACAAACAATTTATCCATGAGTTCTTAGAAAAAGTATAAACAGTCAACAATGGATAATTTTTTTTTAATTATGCATACAATTCTTATGTTTTAAAGGATAATATAAGGTGTGTTTTTTCATTTCGTTTTGAAATTTAGTCCGTGTGAATTAAAAGGAAGGGGGCGTAAATTTATCTAATTTTGCATATCTTTTATTGTTATCAATCCTTTATTGTTATCAAAAGTCACGGTGTCCCCAGCTGAGTACGTTAAGCGGAGTCCACTGTATATGCATGAATATAAAATGGGTGATGTTTCATTAATATCTCTACGACTATGCACATGTGTGAGCTCGCAGACTTAAATTTAGGTTTCTACCCTTAAATATGAATAAATTGCTACACCGAATTAGAATGAAAAAGGAATTTCAGAGTTTAATATCTTATCACGCTAATTATTGTTTTATATATATATATATATGTGTATATATATATATGTGTATATATATGTGTGTATATATATATGTGTATATATATGTGTATATATATATATGTGTATATATATATGTGAAGCCCAGTGGCGTTGGGGTAGTGCTTCGCGCTCCCACGACACAGGTCCGAGGTTCGATCCCCGGGCTGGGCAAGGTTGACTCAGCCTTTCATCCCTTCAGTGGGTCGATGAATTGAGGACCAAGCGTGCTTGGGAACTAAACACTGGGGGTTCTGCGTAAGACTGACCATCTAACCAGAACATATGCTTCGCACCCCAGGGCCCCTGGTCACGAAAACGGAGATTGGCACCGTAGGCCTTGGCCCCTTAGGGGCTGTTGCGCCAAGGAGTTTAGTTTAGTAGTTTTAGTTTATATGTATATGTACGTATAATGTATATATATATGTATATATATATATATATATATATATATATATATATATATATATATATATACACTGAAGGGCCATTGTTTTAGGAATACTTACCTAGTAACGAGTTGGTCCTTGATTACGGCTGCTACGCGACGAGGCGTAGATTCAAGAAGTTTCTGGAAGCGTTCCACGGAATGGCTTGACAAATATTAGCTATAACATGTCCATAATTCAGTTGGTGGTGTGTGATGGCCTTTCGCGCCTTGTTCCAAAACATCCCAAAGATGCTCAAGAGGATAACTGGCCACATGGAATCCCAGACTTAAGTGTGGGATTCTAGATGACCAGTTTACGACAGAAAAGTCAGAGGAATACTCATCCAACCATCCAGTAGCCAACCGG
>CM063505.1:2662195-2664695 GCA_032207245.1 Pardosa pseudoannulata
ACTTGTGTCAGAGCAGAGAGAACTCTGTGGCTTTTGATTGTATATCGTCCAGAAGGATAGATGTGCCATGTTGCCGCTCTGAAATAAAGTTTTAAAATTAGACTTCTGAGTTCTCTTAAATATGAAGCCCGACTGCATTCTCATTACTTATAGCTGTTGAGCTTTCTCCTTGTGAAGGAGTGATATAAAAAATGGATTACATATATATACATATATATATGCATATATATATATGCGTGTATATATATATACATATATATGCATATATATGTATATATATGTATATAAATATATATATATATATATATATGTATATATATCTATATCTATATATATATATAAATATATATGTATATGAATAAATATATATGTATGTATATATATATATATGTATGTATGTATGTATGTATATATATATACATATGTATATATATGTATAAATATATATGTATGTATATATATATATATGTATATATATATGTATGTATATATATATACATATGTATATATATGTATATATATATATATGTATGTATGTATGTATGTATATATATATGTGTATGTATGTATGTATGTATGTATATATGTATATATATATATATATATATATATATATATATATATATATATATATATATATATATATATATATATATATATAGAGAGAGAGAGAGAGAGAGAGAGAGAGAGAGAGATGTTATCCAAGAAAAATAATTATTTATGGGTTTTGTGACACTACAGATTATTGCCTAATATTTATGTAATAATAAAAATATTGGATATTTCTCAAAGGAAAAATAGACTCCTACTTTCATGCTAAACAGGATACCTTGCCAAATAAAGTTAGTTAATCCCAATTATTCAATTTTTTTCATAGCATTTAATAATTAAATTTTGTGAAAATATCAACTTCTGAGGTCTACAACAGAGACAGAAAAAAAAGGGTGGTTTTCGTTGTGTCATAGGAATTGGCGACTTCAAAATACTTCAAAATTCCCATGTTTTGGGAATTTTCAAAATTCTCTTCCCAAAAAACCGGGTTTTATCCTCTGCTCACAACTCTAACTGCCGACCAGACTAGCGGTTCTGGAGGATTGGAGCCTGACCACATACGGCTGTTGAAGACCTCATCACGTGAAAATCCTTCCACAAGATACGTGCGATAAAAGCATTATAGGCTTCGTGCAATAACTATTTGCAAAAGTCGCTTGGATGGACACCTTGAACGGTTTCAAACTATATAGATATGTCGTTTCTGCCCGCTTCCTGGTACTCCACTCAGGAGATTCTTCCACCCGGCTCATCTTTCTGCGCCACCTGCGATCTTCCACCGACATCCCTTGTCGGGTAGACACTTCCAGTATTTTTCAGTCTGTCGTCCAGATCGCGTTGGCATTAGAAGGAATACTCCTTAGCAGCTCTTAAAGCATTAGCATTACATTCACCGAAGATTAAATATATGTCGCAATACAGGGATCCCTCGTTTTTAGCGGTTCATGGGAACCCGAACCTTCCGCGAGGGCTGAAAAACAGCGAAGTAGGATTGGCCCCTAGGAATTTTCGTGTATGCGGGTACACGAATGTTTTCAATGTGTAAACAGCATTTATACTTTACGCATTTAAGACAAAATTTACAACAGTATACGTATTTACTTAAACGTGTCAGTGCTCCTTAGTAAGGTTCATTACAAAACTTTATACAGTAATAAACATTCATCAACATTGCTTTCCGAGAGAGGCGAAGAGTCTCGGAGGAGAGGCTCTCGCTTGACTCGTAGAAGCTTTAGGCTCACTCGGAGACTCTTCTGCTGGTGGCGCTGGTGGTAGAGCCAGGGGGCTTTACCTTGGAGAGAAACAGGGTGATGGGTAGTTGTTGCTTTTTTTTTCCTTTTCCTACCAAAATTCCCCTGTACAAGGACATAACCCCGTGAACGCGATGGCTGAACTCGACAGATAGAACCCTATTGTCGTCCATGTCTTGTGCAAAATCTTGCCATGTCGCACAATGGTTGCAGATTCTCCAGGGTAAGATCATGCTTATCAGTTTGTTCTTCGTCTTCCTCTTCCATTTTTTTCCTCGCTTGCAGACTTTGTCATCTCAAGAGCCCGTGGTATGTACTTCGAGTCAACTCGTCTCTTTGTTTGACATGCAGGGATCCTTCTCTCTCACGCATCAACATGAATTTCCGCAATGTGGCTGCCGACAGGGTTGTATTTTTTCATTTTTCATTTTTTGATGAATATTTTGGAAAAACCTTCGAAGAACTAAAGCCGCTAAACAGGAAG
Source organism: Pardosa pseudoannulata (assembly GCA_032207245.1). Taxonomy (NCBI): domain Eukaryota; kingdom Metazoa; phylum Arthropoda; class Arachnida; order Araneae; family Lycosidae; genus Pardosa; species Pardosa pseudoannulata. The sequence continues at coordinate 2,664,482 of CM063505.1, forward strand.
CGCGAAGTGGCGAGCGAACACTGTACTAGTTTAAAATCTCTCCATTTGGGATTCCAATTGCTCTGAACAGCTTTTCGACCGTACCAAGTTGATTTTTTCCTCTCACGTTTAATTTTTTTACGACTGAATGCTGTATTGTCACTGGAAACGAACCTCTGTGCAACATTTTAGATCTGTAGCTAGTGAGAAATGTAGTTAATACTCGAACTTCCTC
>CM063505.1:2672195-2724695 GCA_032207245.1 Pardosa pseudoannulata
AGCAGCTGTTGCACCCGTACAGCAACGTGTGGAGGGGCTCCATCTTGCATGAAAAAGATTTCCCCCAGGCATTGTCTTTGCTGAAGTGCCGGAATGACAAAGCTGTTCAACATGTGGCGATGTTTCTCTTCGGTAACAGAACAGGTTTCCGGTTGAACCCACACCAAACAGTTACCTTTGGTGAATGTAAGGGAATTGCTGTGACTGCGTGTGGTGATTTGTCATCCCAAATTCGGCAGTTCTGGGTATTCACAGTAATTTCATTCAGGTAAAAGTGGGTCTCGTCTCCCCATAAGATTTTCCACGGCCAAGCATCACCCACCTCCATTCTGGCAAGAAAGGTGAGAGCAAAAGTCAATCGCTTATCATGGTCGGGGTACAGTAACTCCTGTACACGACTGATCTTCTACGGATAGAAGTTGATAATCTTTCGTAAGAAGTGAGTGAAATTTTTTTAAAAACTCTTTGGTTACAACGATTACCGTTGAACACACGTAGTATTCTCACCGTAATTGGAGATGATCTTTCTAAATTAGCGACTATGGCCGATCAAATATGGGAACTAAAGCCGCCTTCCAATTTAATGTGAACCACTTCCACGACTACATGTTCCACTTCCACAAAACATACTCGAAACTTTGCAGCAACAAATCACGGATCTCGCAGTTCAAATATCGGCACTCTACAACGAAAGAAACGATAACAACTCTTTCAATTCTCGTCGTCGTAATAGATCCCAGTCTCGAGTTCGTTATATGGCAAGCTCTGGACAAGACTTACGTTTTTACTACAGAAAATTTGGAGATAAGGCATACCGGTGCTAGCAGTCATGTAAAATGGGATTAAAACCTATACAGTCTGAGTACCAGGAAAACTAGCCCCCCGTCTCTGCTTGGCGGACAAGAGTAATGGGGTTCAGATAAGCCGTCTCTACATTACCGACAAAGAGTCAGACACACAATTTTTAATAGACACGGTTATTCCACCCTTAGCATCAGACAAACCCCCCCCCCAAAAAAAAAAAAAAATTGGAATTTTATGTTTCTAATAACACTAAAATTAAAACTTTTGGACAAAGCTACTGACACTTAATTTAGGCCTCCGAAGATCCTTCAACTGGGTTTTCGTCATAACTGAAGTCAACAAACCAATAATTGGAATTGACTTTCTATCATATTTTAATCTATTAGTAGATAGAAAAAATAATAGATTAATTGATGGTGTAATCGTTAAAAACTAGTGGAATTTCATGTTCCAGCGTCAAGCCACCGATCTCGAATATCACTAGTAATAAGTAAAAAATTCTCTCAAAATTCCCTGATTTACTAAGACCTAATATAGCTAACATAAAAATTAAATAACACAACGTCGAACACTTTATCTAAACAAAAGGACCTCCTGTATTTGCTAAAACCAGAAGGCTGTCCTTGGAGAAATTCAAGGCAGCCAAGTCAGAATTTGATTTTATTCTACAACAAAGTCTTTGCCTTATTTCTAACAGCAACTGGTCAAGTCCACTGCATCTCACGCTAAAGAAATCTGGCGATTGGAGGCCGTGTGGTGATTATCGGGCTCTGAATAATTTAACCATTCCTGATCTCTAACCTCTGTCATTTTTAACAGACTGTTCACATATATTGTACGGAGCAAACATTTATTCTAAAATAGACCTCGTACGGGCCTACCAAGAAATACCCGTAAACAAGGATGATATTACCAAAACAGCGATCACTACTCCATTCGGATTATTCGAGTTTCCTTAAATGACTTTTGGGTTGAAAAACGCAGCGCAGACATTTCAAAGGCTAATGGGTATGGTCTTGAAGGGACTCGATTTCGTCTTTTGCTATCCGGATGACATTCTGATTGCATCTACAAATGAGGAAACTCACTTACTACACCTAAACCAAGTGTGCGTTAGATTAAGTGAATACGGATTGTGTATCAACGCTGCTAAATGTCAGTTTGGAGTTCGAACTATAGAATTTTTAGTATACAAAATCTCCCCGAAAGGTATTCATTCGATCATTACCATCAAAAGTAGATACGATTAAGAATTTCCCTAAATCGCAGTCGATCAGCAGTCTTAGAAGATTTTTGGGAATGGTGAATTTCTACTACTAAAAGCAACTTTAAAGTGTCAACCAGAAAAAACAACTTCTTGAGTCGATTCTCTTCCACTCGTCTTTCTTGGATTACGAAGAGCAGTGAAAGAGGACTTAGGGTTTTCTTCAGCATAAATAACCTATGGCTCTCCAATATGTGTACCTACAGAATTCTTCTCATCCCCTCCCACTAACAATTATCCTGAGCTAATTCATAAGCTACAAAACAAAGTGAGGCAAATCAAACCAGTCCCTACGGCCACTCATGGCAGTAAAACAATCTTTGTATCCGGTGAACTAACTGAACACTTGTTCACATATGTTCATTCTCAATGCTCGTACAATTTCAGCTTTGCAACCAACTTACTAGGGCCCATTTCTCGTCAAATCGCGTATGGATAAATATTTTGACATTGACTTAAATGGAATTATTAAACGTGTGTCTACCGACCGTTAAAAGCCTTGTTTTTATTACCGAAAGACACATCTACAAGGTACCAATAAGGAGCCCTCGTCGACTGTTCCATCTATTCCACCATCTGTCTTGAATGAGACTTCAGATACCAAAACGATCATACATACAAAGAAAGGAAGAAAAGTCAGATTCCCACGCAAACTAGAAGATTATGTACTATAATCGTTTTCACTGGAAGAGGGGTATGTACACTTCACGGACTGTATTTCGTTTTTCTTTTACTTCCGTTCAGCTTGTTTGTAATGGCAACACGTTTTGGATTCTGTTTTGTTGTTGAGATTGATCCCATTCTTTTGACTTTAAGAATAAGAAATAAAGATTTACTAGCACACAAAGGTTTAAGAAGAGCTCATTTTATTATAATTAAATACAGTCTCTTCAGTATGTAAGGGCAATAAAATAGAGTTTTTAAAAAATTTTAAATTGAGAAGTAATTTGAAAGATGAAAACAAATTTATAACGAGTTTTATATCTGAAATAAGAAATCAAGCAAAATAAGAAAAAAACGACCGAATTCCAAAGCAGGTCAATAAGAATCATATGCAAAATTAAATGTATAGTTATTAACTGTATATATAGAACAGTGTCCGTTTGTGTGTGTTCGTTATATAAATACATACGGTTTGTCGTGCTTTTCAAACTCTTTGATATCGAATGTTCACTGCCAAGATTAAAACTTCCTCCTCCCAATCTATCCTGTGGAATGACAATCTCTGCAAGTAAAATTCAAATGTAACCTATTTTTTGATTTTTGAAAAATCGTAAAACAAAACTTGACCTAAACCTTTAATAACGCCACAATTTTTTTAAGTAATAGAATGGTTCTATAACATAAAAGTAACTAACAAAGTTTTCTTATGTGTTATGTAGTTTAAGCCTATACGAGAGAGATAATAAAGTGAATTTTTGTAAGGACTTTATAAGGAAAGGAAGCGTAAAATCGGATATGTAATTAAACAAAAATTCTTTGCATCTTAAGCATGTGATGGAAATATTTATAAAAACGAAATTTAAGAAATAGAAATCTATTTGAGATAAATTTTTATTGTAAAAACATTACACCCATATCCATAAACTGTTGAAAATTGAATCATGTCGTACAAAGAGTCGTGGAATTCAGAGTCATTACGCTGTGATTGCCGGGCTGTACCGTGTGAGGTGCTTTCCCTTACAGACGACAGACGACAGATGGCGCAGTGAGCGTGGAATAGGGATGGCTGTCGTTTTCGATTGTATGATCGTCGAATATATTTCTTGAGTGTTTTTCTTTAAATCAAAGAGCTTTTGTTACGTGTCAACATCGTTGAATCCATTTAGTCATCTAGTATGATGAAATTTCTTAGTCGTTTAATGTAACCAAATTCCAGAAGCGTCTGAGGAGTAACGGTTTCAACAGCATACCACCCATCCATGGTTTAAACGGTGTAGCTTTCGATCCGGCTGGTAAAGCAGAAGCGATCGCGGATGTTTACGAAACTCAATTTGCGCCTAATGAAGATTTAGAGGACGAGGATCACGACCGCCAGGTTATTATTACTGTAAATAATTTTCTTAATAATCCTCCGAGTAACGAATTACCTCCAGCTACTATCTCTAAAGTAACTTTAATTATTAAAAATCTTAAAAATAATAAATCTCCTGGAATAGATGAAATCTCAAATAGATGCATTAAAAACCTGTCTCCTAACCTATTAATTTACTTAACTGCAATAATTAACTACATGATGAAATTCAAATACTTTCCTAAAGCATGGAAAACTGCAATAGTATGTCCAATACCTAAACCTAAAGCTAATTTAACTTTTCCCGCAAGCTATCGTCCTATTAGTCTCCTGAGTTGCCTCAGTAAAGTTGCCGAGAGAGTGATACTTAACCGCCTCCAGTTCTTCCTGCAGGGAAATAATGTGCTAATTCCGAAGCAATTTGGTTTTCGTAACCAGCACAACACTACTCATCAGCTGCTTCGTGTAGTAGAACTCGCTAGAGAGGGATTACATACACGCAAGCCAACTGATGCACTCTTTCTCGACATCGCAAAGGCTTTCGACCGCATCTCGCATGTAGGCCTCATTTACAAACTCATTCAGCTTGAAATGCCTGATGCTTCAATACACTTCTTACACAATTACCTTTGCGATCGTCACTTCACAGACCACATACAAAACACTTATTCCACTTTAAAATCTATCACAGCAGGTGTTCAGCAAGGCTCCATCTTAGGTCCCACCCTCTTCAATATTTATATTAACGACATTCCTAGGAATGATTATACTTCCCTAGTTTTGTATGCGGATGACACAGCTATAATTGCTTCAGCCCCACACCTAAACTTAGTTGCTAGCTTCATACAGTCACACCTAGACACTCTGGAAGACTGGTTTCTTAAATGGAAAATTAAAGTTAACCCCACTAAATGTCATGCTATTTACTTTACTCGTACTTATAAAACTCCCCCTAGACTATATCTACTCGACGAGGTAATTAACTGGGAAAACTCCGTAAAATATTTAGGTGTAACTTTAGATAAAAAACTAACCTGGCGTCCTCACATAACGGATATTAAAAATAAAATGATAGGAAAATTAGAAAACTTAAAAATGCTTTTTAATAGTAAACACCTAAATTTTAAAAACAAAATACTCTTATATAAAACAATAGTTCTACCAACCGCTCTTTACGCAGCCCCGGTCTGGTCGTTTGCCGCGAAATCTAACTTGAAATTAATAGAAATAATACAGAATAAATTCTTGAGGCGTATTAGAGGCGCACATCGATACTTGTCCAACGAAGTAATAAGACGCGACTTTAATATATTAACTTTCAAACAATATTGTGTGAAATAATCCAATAATTTTTATAATAAAATAACTAGTCTCCCTAATGAAATAATTGCAGAACTCCCAGACTATGATTATAATAACCCGAGTAACTCTAAGCAGCCGCAATGCTTTACTGACAATAGATTCTTTACCTTAATTACAATATTAGCTCTTATTACTTCATCCCCTATCCCTTGCGTTCTATGTTGTGTCGTAAAGTGATGTGTTTTATTAAATAAATAAATAAATAAATAAAAAATAAAATAAAGAAAAAAATAAAAAAATATGTGTATTTTTATTATTATGGAGCAGGATAGTGTACCTAACTGTGTTTGATGTTTAATATTTGACCGTAAGACTCCATCCAGTGTTTCGCACCGTGTATACTAACCACAACTTTCTTTTCAGGGTGTTAATCAGATATTTTGTATCTTTGCAGCTACTAACAGCTTAAGTCTCAGCTCTCACGTATTTCCTCTTACCAACCTTTTAATGACCGGCACCTCTAAATTACTCCTTTTCAAAAATTTTAAATTTAATAGTACCTTACAGTTTTTACCCTGCTTACTCTTTACCTTAAGAATCGGGGATAAAGCCGTCTGGCTAAGGAGCCCCATAAATGTCCGTTTATATCGGAGGAGGTTTAATGTAACCGCTCAAGTTTAAAATTACTTCTGATTTCGGATTTATGATAGCGACGAACTTCGACTGTGGAACAATTATGTTATGACCACGACATCATAACACCGTGCATGCACATATTTATACCTGGATTGTCTGTTCTTAATAAACTATCACATTCGTCAACAATTTGCAGCATACGAGATTTATTCAACATTTCTATAGATATATTTATCTTTAATAGTGGTTTTAAACCTTTAATTGAAATAATTTAATACCCAGCCTTCGGTCTGTGTATTAAATTATTTCAATTAATGGGATAGTCTGTTGTTAATTAACTATCATATTCATATGCAATCGACAGCATACGAGGTTTAAGGTATTTATTAATATAAATATCTATAGTAATGGTTCAAAAACTTTATTTAGGAACATTTACTATCCAGACCGAAGGCTGGATGCAAAGCAGCTAGTTTTATATATTAAAATATGTCTATCAATGAGCATCTATCTTCTCATGAACAGCCGAAGGTACCAAAAGACGTCGAACGATCCGAGGAAGTCATTTCTCACATTGGCGTTCCGATATTCCAATTGGTTCGAAAGATATTAACGAAAAACCGACCAAAATGGCATTTTAAGTTTGTGACACGCTCATTATCATTGTTGACTTGGCGTCAGAAAGTGACAGTGTTATTCAACTTTGGCATTATTATCGCCTATTCCTATTCCTAAAGTATTCCGAGTAACATGAAAAGGCATCTATGTTATTAAAATTGAAGTGTAAAGAAATATATTTATGAAAATATATACGTGAGACTATTTTTTCATCTGTTAAAAGATGAACTTATCTTTTGTAGAAAAGCATTATTTTTTTTATTTTATTATCTTGGCGAGATTTTTGTTTTCAGTAATTATAAACTCGCCGTGTTCTAGCAAATTTGTTTGTATCTCGCAGTTGCCATTTCTTAAACAAAAACTAACTTATTTTTATAGGTTTTGATATTTTAAACTAGATTTTTATTATTTGGTAAATATAATTTTTACAGTTTATCTTGACGATATATAATTTTAAATAAATTAAAAGTCGACATGTTTCATCAATATTTTTATATGTCACAATTGCCAATTTTTAAATGAAAACTAACTTGGTTTTATTATTTAAAATGAATAATGTATTCATCATCCATGCTTAAATACAACAAAAAAGGTATTTACTTGAGTACAGGCCCACTAGTGACTTTTAAGTTTGGTGCACTTTTACAATTTAATTCTAGATATTATAAGAGATTACACTATCTTCTGCGTCATAATGACATCTGAGGTCAGTATGATGCGAATGTCGTCGGTGAAATACCTCAACTACAGTGGAATAGCACCCAAAATAAAGATTTTAAATATGATTTTAAATTCGATAAAATTAAGTTAATAAATTTGAGACACAGGCCCCTACTCTGGACGTTGCGAGTCGGTTCTAACATTCGTTATGACGTCATTTTGGCCTCAGCTAGAGGACATTGTGCTAGCAAACGATCAAACTGACGTCACAACGACCGTGCGAACCGACTCACAACGTCTAGAGTAAGCTCCACAAGCAAACGACTGACTCTTATATGAGTTTTATACAATATAGGACGACATGGGCCAAGAATTAACGACCCTTTGGCGTGCGCTAAGTTTCCACGCCAAGGTTAGTAACCGACGCCAAGGTAGTTAATCCGAGCCACTATACTCGTTCGGTTCGAAGGATCCGAGCTGTCGGTGGATATCCAAATTTAGCTGCTTGATTTCTTATATTTTTGTTAATTAGATCTTTGTTATTAGATCTATATTTTTGTTAGAGTTTTTCAGGTATGAAACAATTATTGGTATATATTATTATTAGTATTATGATTATTTTATTTCTTTTATTGTTATTTCTTTTTTATTTTTCTGTTTTATTCCCAATGCACGTGGTATTGTTTGAGTTTTGCAAATCATCACTATAGATGTATTATATGTATTGAAATCACATCGTGTTTTATTGTTTGATTTTAAATATTAATTTCATCAAATTAACACCTAAAGCATGATATCTACAATTTTTGACGATATTTACTGTTATTACATACGTTGATACTGTTATTACATACGTTACATACCTGATAAGGTATACTTATTTCCACTGTTATGGTTCAATTATATTTATTTTTTTAATTGCTATATCTTGTATATTGTACACGATGCACGTGGTAGTATTCGATTTTAACTATTGAGCGTCATAGCTGTGTTGTATGCAATGTAATACCAATTTCTTGTATGATTTAGCTATAAATATTAATGATAGTAATGTTTTTATCGCATAGTTAATGCAGGCTTAGCTTCCTGGCATTTATGTTGATTTTTTAAATTATTTTAAAAGCTATTCGATTAATATTCTAATTCTATGTAAGTTAGAGTAAATATTTTGATTATTAGCTTTAAAAGTACAGGTAAGATATTAACATAATTAATATTTATTTTATTCTTTTATTGTCATTGCATGTGCTTTTAATATTGTTACATGCACATTGTACTTGGTATTGTTTGAATTTTATCATTCCTGTATTATATTATTCAAATTAATAATGTAATCTAATTATTTCTCCAAGTATTTCTGTTATTTTTGCTAACATTAGCTCTCTCTTAGGATGGCTCATATGCTTATTCCACCATTTGCAGTTTCCCCTAACATCTGTCCAGCATTCTCTGAATGTAATGTTAAAATGCATTTTGCTGATCCTCCTGCCAGGTCTTCTAAGGTAAGATCTTCCTCTCTTTTCAGGACTGACTATTTTGTAGGTGGGTTGACGTATGCCGAGGTGGTAGCAGGCAAAATTAATTCAAGGGTGTATTGGCACTCTTCAGTAAAGCTTCAAGAGAGGGTGGAAGCTATATCATCAACCAAGATTAATAAGAATTCTCATGCAACACCTGTTAAAAGAGGTAAACCATGTCCTACTGTTAATGTGTCCTGTACTTCTTTGACTAATATTTCATCATCTCTACCTATTTCTAATCCTTTGTCTACTTGGGAAACTGGAAAAGTGTAATATGTAGATAACTGTAAATAAAACTAAATGGCTGTTTTCGCAGAGTGGCTCACACAGTCTCCTGCTGAATTCAGCTTTTTGGTATTTTACAAATTTACATCATAGGTGAGTAGCAAAAATTTTAGAAGTTCTACTGTTAGGTATGTTACTTCCGATTATAATTTATGCCATATATTTAATCTGAAAACACAAAAAGATTTTAAAACAATAACTATATATATATTCAAAAGGCTGATTTTTAAAATCTTCATGTCTCTGCTACCAATTACATCAAATTTGATCTTGCTTGAGGCAGGCTCGAGTCCTTAATGAGCTGTTAAGGTAATAAGTAATAGTAATAGTAGTAGTAGTCAATTCTACAATGCAATAGACTGTTAGTGGGAACGTTAGCAAATTGCATGTATTTAATATGGACAAAATAAAGAAAAGCAGATTATAGAAAACAATACACAAGTTTTTCAAGAGTGTTTTATGCTTGTAACATGGTACTGCAGATATAGGGTTATGGTTCCCTATACCAATTAGTATTATTTTTGAAGAAAGGCATGGTTAAATAAGGATTTTGCCCGGGGAACCCTTATTTATAATTGATATAATCAGTAAATATGTTTTCAAACTAACATTTAAGAATTTTTTTAAACAGGGTGAAGGCAGCTTGTAATTCAGTCACTGGTTTCACTTTTTCCACTAGATATAGTCAAACAGAATACACTGAAATTTAGAAAAATAAACATTTGTGTGAAAAAAATATCTTAGTGCTAAAGACTATTAAATTGATCATAATATTAATTTATATGCAGTGAATTAAAACATAATTTATGTTCCGTATTGGATTATAAGATGTAGTTTTAATTCAAAATTACACTGAAATGTTGATTTAAAACTTTTTTTCCCTTGACTGTTTTAAATGTTATACACTTTATTTGAAGAAATAATAATAATAAATAAATTTAACAGTTAAAATATTTATTTGTAAGTATTCTAAAATATTCAGTCATTCAAACGTAACTTAATGTATTACTACAAACATATGCACATTTAAAACAGTCTAAAAGAAGAAATGAAACAATATTAATCTATACAAAACATTATTTCGTTATTTTTATTCAGTAGGATAGAGAGATTAACAGGGTTTATTTTATTTATCATTTAAGACTAGTTAGTATATATGGGTTAATTTTACATACTAGATATAAACAAACACATCTTTCCGAGCAACTTAGAAACATATTAACAAATAAATTTTGTAGATACATAAGTTATCCTAAGCGCCAAAATAAAGATACGTAGCAAGCTATAACAACCATACCCTAACGAAGGGTTGCCAAAGGGTCGTTAATTCTTGGCCCATGTCGTCCTATATTGTAGAAGACTCGACTCTATATGGATAAAATAAAATGCTGCTCAACTCGAGGACAGTAAATTTTCAACTCATTGGAATAATTTTAGTTCTTTCATATTTAAATTTTTCAAATTGAAAGTTGATGAAAATTATTTTAAAAACAACTTACTTTACTATAAACAAAACAAAGCTTCAAAAGAATATAAGAATTTTCGTTTATCATTAGAAAGTCCGACAATTCTTCACTATTAAAAAGTATTGAATATATATATATATATATATATATATATATATATATATATATATATATATATAAATTTCATGTAAATTTATCTATAAATTCTGGATATACGAAGTTTACGCTATTTTCTTTATAGTATTATTGTTTTTAAAATTGTAGTATTCAAAATAATTTTTGTGCTAATTATACAATTGTTGGCAATACTTATGTACCCTTGGCAAGTTTGGTGAAATTATTGGCGATGTTTACTGAAACACTAAGGCATTCCATCCGAAAATTTTATTTCTCGCTTTTCTTTGGCGAGAAGGCAGAGTGCGCCATTGTAATAGAATTATATATTCTTACTTAATTTACCCAAATCATTCAGAATCCGGTCATTTATATTTATGGGCAATGAATCCTTCAACAGTTTACGAGGCCAACAGCTCCAAATTATTAAAAATTAGCCATAGTGAACCATTAAACAGTCTGGATCATGAGAGATTTATTCATTTCTGTAAAAACGTTTATCTGTAAAAGTAGTTCCAAACCTTTATTAAAAAAATTTAAATACCCAGACCGAAAGCTGGGTGCGTGGAAGCTAGTATCGTATTAAAAGCTGAGACTTTCAAATTTCATTCTGGGGTTTAAATTGTAAAAAATTCCATGCAACGAGTTCCTGCGAAGTTTTAGAAGGAATGAACCATCTAGAACTAGGGAATATTTATCCAAATTTAGTAATGGCATTGAAAACCCATCTTGTAAAGACATCTTAGTATGAAAGTTCTTTCAACAAGCTGAAACTGATAAAATCATACCTACCATCCTCGCTGGGGTAGGAACTGCTAGGGAATATGCAGTAAAAAAGAAACACACCCTGAACTCAGTTGAAATCATCGATTTATTCGTGGACGCTAAATCTTGAAAAGTGATGAGATAAATTCCTTCCCCTTTTTATATAAGTTTTTATTTTGTAATTTATGAGTTGTACTATGTAGAGAGAAAACGTGTCATATCTTTCCTATGCATTTGGAAGTAGGATAACCAAAGGAACTACTAGTTCCGGTCCAGTTACTACCTAATCTCTATATATAAAAATGAATTTGTGTCTGTCTGTCTGTGTGTACTCGATAGACTCAAAAACCATGCAACCAATCGCCGTAAAAATTTGGGAAATTCTTAGGTATATTCCTGTAAAGGTTTTTGTAAATTTTTAACGTTCTAAATCCATTCCTTCCCCCCTTTTTCTGGCATTTTATGTCATTATTCCAAGAATTATTTTCCCCAGTTAAACGCAAACGATTCATTTTTTAATTTATCGCATCATAACTAAGTGAAAGAAGCAATGTGACGTCATCCCAAGTAATTGTTTTAAACGCAGTTTTCCTCGGTTAAAAGCAGGAGATTAAAGTTTTCAATTCATCACATAATAAATGGGTGAAAACGATATTTTTTTTATCCTTATGACGTCATTCCTTTAAATATCTCATTTATTGATTTCTTATTTTATATTATTTAAACATCGTCTGCGTAGTATCCGTTCGATTTGACCTGGGAATTGAGATATAAAGGGGTTCACTTTCATTTCTATGTGACGCAAATTACAGCATTTTTATATGAGAACTTATTTTAAATTTAATTCTTAGTTAATTTTTACGTTACAATGAAATGTTTATCAACAATATTTTAACAACAAAAAGTACAAATTTCAGTGACTCTCGTGGGCAAATAAAAACCTATCATTTTATATAGTTATCTTCATATTCACAGGGTTGTCAATATGTATGTGTGTTTCTCTTTCATACAAAACCACGTGGTTTGTCATGAATTTTCTTAATTGTGGACAACATTTATTAATACCAACAAAATGAGCACTGCTGCTGTCAAAACCTCTGCTTCCTATTCTACCACGCAATATGGTAAGGAATATTAACATTGCTAATCAACGTACAGTAGTAATACAGTAATATAATTTAGGGTTAAACTTATATTTTACCATAAAAAAGTTTGAACAAAGTTAATGTAAGGCACAAATTCGATTATAAAAACTGAATAATGTTATAATACGCTTATAATAGAAATATATAAATATGCCAATGACTCGAACTGAACTATGACAAATTTAGAGTTATTCAAGAAAAAAAAAATCTTTGTTTAAAAGTAATACGTTAAGTTCACCGTAGCGAAGCACGGGCAAACTTGCTAGTTAACAATATATGAAGGAATACTGTCCAAAATTTAGTTACTCTACGACTAAACCGTGTAACTTTGTATAAAAAATAAATAAAAACCATACAAAAGAACACTTTTCTTAAGATCATAAATTAATAGCAATATATATGTTTAGTTGTCCATAAGTTCAACTGCATTGAATTTGTGTTAATTTTTCGATTAACCAATGGCGAGACACAATACACTGTTTAAACAGGGGTTAATCGCAGTTTGCTGTTAAACGACTTTGGTGAGACCGACCCTTATAGAACAATAAAACTTAATCGAGGTTTAAATTAAAAATTAGTACAATTAAGCTCCGATCAGCAGCATATACAAAATAACATAAAACGAAGTGTAAATTAATTTGATGGAATAAAGAATTCAATAGGATGCAGACTATACATTTATTGTAAGATAAAAAAATAACCGAGGATTAAATTTAAAATGAGTACATTCATAAAAAAGCTAGGACTGGTACCGTTCTGTATTAAAAAGGAAGCTATGTAAGGCGATAGGCGTTTATTCGCATGCTAAAAAACAATGTAAGCTGGGAAACAGAACAAGTATTCCACAAAAGTACGCTAATAACAGCGCCATTTATCTTATTCATTAAAATCTCCACCCTTAATTTAAGATATTAGGAATAGAACTATAAGTTTAAATATATACATTAAATTGTAATTAGTAATTTAGTTGTACTTATAAAAAGAGAGAAAGAATGGTCAGATATAATTAAGAGTTATACGTAACATAATCAGAGCGATAATACGCATTTCTGTGAGTAACTGATTTTTTCCAATCTGAACCTTTCTTGGCCGCGGCAGAAGTAACGTTTGGTGTAAGGGTTGGGAAACTTCGCACTTTCTTCCGTAATCCAGTTCTGCTATGCAATGGAACATACAGATTTCCTTTTTGACTGTACCAAAGCTTCATAACAAGTTGTTGAATATTGACTTTGAACCCAAAGAAGAAAAAAAACTGTAAGTGTGTTATTTTTGAAATTCCTCATCCTTTCGTTTGTATTGTAACCAGTATTCGCTGTGTTAGTTTGGTTTTTTAAAGGTAATCATGTTTTATAAGCTAATCATATCCAATATTTAAGTTTTACATTCTGAAAGTGTTAAATGTTCATGACTGATTCGAAGTTTTTGTTAGGAAACGACACAATATTGGATCGAGGCTCAAAAATAATTTAATACATACATTTTGCAACTACATAGAATAGTAAAAACTGACAAATAACATTATACAATACGAGTGACACTCTAAAATGACAATCTACGACACATACAAATGTTTAAAATTGAAACGACTACATACTTCACGATTACTGTATGTATGCGCATTCTACAAGTAGGGGTTTGGATTTAGTAGTTTTGGTGTAGGGTTGTTTGCATCCAAGATTATACAGAATATTTACATCTTTACAAAAATATTTGGAAGTCGAGGCTCTACATATAGAAAAAAAAAAAAGAGTTTGTTTTGTTTTTCAAAACTTGTGGTTCAGAAAACTGCTGCCAAAATGTGTCCTGAAAGAACACAACTTGATCCAAAAATTAAAATGGTCGTGAAAATATTTTTTAAATTATAAAAGATTGAAATGCTTCATTTACAATGAAATGTTCTTTATTTTTTGATATATTGATTAAAGAATTACGGTCTTTTGGGTTATTGGCTATCACAAAGATAACAAAAGAAAAAAAAGAGACGATTCGAGATGAAATGTAACACACTAAATTGAGCAAAAAGAATGTATCACACCTTTTTAATAAATTTGTTCACAGTCAAAATGCAAAAAATTAAGTAGAATGCAAATAAATCATAATGAGTCATCATGAAATATATATAATATGAAACAATGGGTTAAAATGTTTATAAATATTAGGTATAAAAAGTTACTGGAATAATCAATTCATTCTTGAAACATACACTCTATAAAACAAATTTTCATTTGTGCATTCGCAGGTGGTTATTTCAAATGTGAGTCAAAATAAGATAAAATACAAAAGAAAAAGAATGGTAAAACTGAGCTGCAACACAATAGGAAATAAAATTTTGCTCATTCCAGGGTTGTTAGGTTTTTGATGTGACCGTTTTAACCATTATGTAAAAAATTCTCAACTCTTAAATTCTTTGTTACATTCTATTGAAGTAAAATTAAGTAATAGCATGGCATTCACCGTTATGTATTAGTTATTGTTAATTACTTAAATATTCAAAAATTTTTGAGAGTATACTATTTTACTATGAACAAGTTATTATTTGTTTATTAATTTATGTTAACTATTTACTATGGACAAATCAGTAAATTACATGGAAGTATTTTTATCATTACATAGTGTAGAAACATGCTTGATTTTAAAATTTTCTTGTTGATGTATAAACAAACATTCAAAACTTTGAAATCAGGTATTGATAAATGTTCCAAATTGCTAATGTGTTACGGAATGTTCTATGACTACTAAAAGATTATACATTTAGTAAAAGTTTATCATTATGTTGATCGATTATCCTCTTTTAAAATAATTTTTCTTTAAAAAGTGATTCAATTTACCTGGTTTTTAAAGCCAAATAAAAATATTTAATACAGTACTAAACAGTTATTTCTCTACCTTGATTATAATACTGTACATGAATATAATTGCTTAATTATTCTTGTTTAATTATCCCTGTTTACTAAACTGAAATAATTTGAATTACTTTAAACTTTAATCATACCTGAGATGTACTATTCTATGTTTAAAGTCCAATTACAATTTACTAGTATAATTAAGAGTAATTGATGATTACTTTTCATTGTATTGTATATTTTAAATGCTATACCCAAGATTTTGTCTTTTCTGACGGTTTAATCCTGTCATATCAAAAACCTAACCCTGGCGGACACTATTTCTAAAGTGGAATTTTCATGAAAGGCAATTTGTACTGTTCCTAAAATGAAAAGGATATACATTTTGACAAAACAGCATGTTCATGGGGGAAACCCATTTTAGTGTGCAAGACCAAAGTCGAAAATATATCTTTCCTACAGTTTCAAAAAAATAAGCTGGATTTCAGACTTGCTCATCTGTACAATAGTGATGTTTAAAAATATAAAATGTGTTTCAGTTTAAATATACAGTATAAAATGTTTTTTTCTTCTTTTTTATTTGAGGCACTGTGTTTATGGTATTCATTAAATGTAAAATTCATTTCTACAGTGGTTTGCCAAAGTTACCCTCTCATCTGCAAGAAAAATGAACTGTTTGCATAGTTCGACACTTTATGACGGTGGAAGTTGCATAGCTTATGTATGGATACATATTTCGTTAAAACTTGAAGCAAGTCTCAAATTGGATTCACGGCATTGGAGTAGATAATTAAAGTAAGCTCAGTTTAAGTGTACTTATATATACACACATAAGCAGAGCCCATTTTAATTTTTAGAAATATGCACTTTGACTAATTCTGACTGTCCCAACAGCATCCAATAAATAGCAAGAAATTTGAGTTGATAAGGATATATATTAGAATATATATAGGGTATATTATATTTCCTTTCCTTTTTCCTCAGTCCAGCAAATTAATACTCAACACTAAGATTGAAAGTTTTAAATACACACATATACATACATACACACACACACACACATATATATATATATGTATGTATGTACATTCTGCCAAAAAACTTACTGAATCATTGAATTAATTACAAATCTCAACATATTGTTTATTGTTTAAATAACAAAATATAGAGTAATTAAAAAATATTGTTTCAAGAATTTAGATAACTGTGACATAAAAGAAACAAAACATTGTGTAAAGAAAATTATGTAATTTAGTTAAATGTGTAGAGATATATACAAGTTATCTAAATTCTTTAAACAATGTTTTTCTTTGATATTTTGCTTTATACAATATGTTGAGTTGTTAAATTAACTTGATACAGTAAGCTTTTTGACAGACTAGGTATGTATGTATATATATATATATATATATATATATATATATATATATATAATCTAATAAAAAATCTCATTGATTTGGAAATCCTAATTTTTACTGTGAGAAATAAAATATTTTGCCAGGAAAATACTTATTTAAAATGTTTGTGCTAAACCTTCTTGTATCCCTTGAAAATATTTACATAAAAATGTAAGACAATATATATATATATATATATATATATATATATATATATATATATATATATGTGTGTGTGTGTGTGTGTGTGTAAATGTATATGTATATATGTATATGTGTAAATGTGTATGTATGTATGTGTATATATATGTATGTATATATACATATGTATGTGTATATATATATGTACATATATATACTTATGTATGTATATATATATACTGTAAGGAAAATTCTCAGGGGTTTTCAAAACTTAAATCAAGGGCTACAAATTCCAGCGTCCTTTTGCATTCCCCTTTTTAACCCCTAAATGGATACACTGGGGCTACCGTTTACACCCTGGGAGAAGAGGCCTGACCCATTATAATCCTACATGGTCCTAGCGGACCATTTAGGAAATTTCCAAATAAAAAGGGAGATGCACGCTGTCGGAGACAGATTTTTCTAGAGATATTTTCCCACAGATGTTGACCCAGCTGTTATGTGTCCTGTACATAGAACTGCATGCTAGCTGACCCTTCAGTTTATCCTGTCCTAATGACAAGGCTGTAGGCAAGGGGGGGAGATTTAGGGGACCAGTCCCCCTCCGAAATTCTAAAAAGACCGTTTAGTGGAAAGAAAATGAACCATGTGTGTGGTTGTTTCATCTGCCTAACTGTGCATAGACAGCAGTGTGTTTAGTGACGTTGAATTAAACAGAAGGTGCAAAATGTATTTAACCAGTAAGAGCAGATTGATAGCACTTTTAGCAACACATCACAATATTGATGCACAGTTAGAAGAAATTCTGAAATTTATTTTGCAAATTTTCAAGGCGAGCAATTTTAACACTATTTAATAACATTATTATTTTTTTACAGATAAAAAATTTGGACATCTTCATTCTCTTTCAAAATTATTATTTTTATTAGTTATACTTCTGTTTTAAAAATTTGAATGAAATACCATGTATAGTTTTCAGTGTTAATTTTACTATTGAATTGATTGCATAGTTAGTTCATTACTCATTTTAGGCTTTAAATTTGTCCATTATATTATTTTTTAATCATTTTGATATTTTAAACCCTCACTGTATTTTGATACTCATTAGGGGTATACACTCATAAGAAAGCCTGTAGTTTAACTGAAGTATCATTCACAAAAACTATGTCTTTTTCCTTGGTCCCCCTCCGAATATAATTTATGGCTACGGCCCTGCCTTATGATATATATATATATATATATATATATATATAAAGTTTATATAATTAGGAGTGGGGAAGTTGCATTTAAATGAAAGGAGATGAATGCAGTTTCATGGTAAGTTTCAAATAGTTTTCTTCTTAATGTGTGTACACACACACATATATATATTTGTGTTTCTATATATATAATATATAAATATATATACACACATGTATATACGTGTGTATATGTATCTATAGTTAATATATTGTGTTAATTTTTTATGTGAAACAATAATAAACTTTAAATAATATTCATTCTTTCACTGATTGTCAGTTAATATTATCTAGCATAGGTTAGGAAAAGAACTTTCTGTTTTAAAAAAATCTTCATTAAAATATGAATTTTGTCTATAATTGGCTTCTCGGCCTCTTTCAAGTCATTTATTTTAGGATTAGGCATAGTCGACGTCTTGAATTTTCCAATCTGAAAATATTTCAATTTCCAATGATCCTTATGTAGATTTGTAAATTTTGAAAACTGAAATCTAACTCCTTTTGTTCAGCTTCCAAAGGTGGATATAAAACTATGTTCTTGAAAAATATGACAAATCTCATGTTTTGATCATCTGGTTGCCAACAACAATGAACAGAATTCCTTCGATTTAAGAAGAGACTAGAATAACCTACAAATATTTATACAAAAGTGGACTGCAAATTAGCCTCTGTAATGAGAGGATGATTTTGGTTTTTATGGGATTCCTAAATTATTGCTTTCAAGATGTTGCCACAATTTTCAAAATTTTTCAGAAATCAGAACTGTTTTTTGTTGCATATATTTATGAGAGATGATTACTAATGACTGCATCTCTCTGGTAAAGTTATGACTGATACAGAATCAGCATAGTATGTCTTTGTTTTGTTTACTTCTTCATTCTTAAAATTTGCGATAATCATTTGAATGAAGTGGTAGTTTTAAAACGTGAAATGCTTTTGCAATGTTTCAGTTGCTTTCATTTTGCTTTTGGTTAGTCAGATTGCATGATTTACAGCACATTTATTTAAAACTATAAAAGATGGAGGTATGTTAAACATTACTATCCAAAATATAGAAAAAATTCTACCAACAGATGATAGGCTGTCTTAGATATGTTTCTGTTTTTTGTTGTTAAGTGGCTTATGAATTGGTTATTTGGCTCTAAAATTGTGATAAGGTATTTGAAATGTAGGTGACATTGGGGTAATGTTAACAGAGCACTGTAAAATCTGTGTTCCGTTGTTAAAATTATTGTCCGACCGGGTAGGGTGCGATGGAGACGACGGTGACCCAGCTGGTGGTGGGCGTGGTTGCCACCAGGCGTCGCATGGGCGTGTCGTCCGGGTCCTGCAGGCGTGTCTTTTTGGCGTGGTCGTCGAAGCTCTGCTGCTTGTCTTTCACCTTTTGTCCCCATTCAGCCTCCCCGTGGTTGCGGTAGTTGAGGTGCTTGTGCTGGTAGAATACGAGGCTGATGCGAGTCGGGTTGGTACGGTTCGGCTTCTTCAGGGCCGTGGTGGCGTGAAGCTCGTGCTTTGCGCATTCGAAAAGCACCGAACCATGAGTGAGTGCGATCGCCACGCCACCTACCTCCACGTCCCGGAAGCTTGCCTCGTTGTCCGACTCGCCCTCGTAGATCTCGTCTCCGTTCATCGGGGATTCCTCGTCAACGGGACATACTCGTCTGTATTTCTCGTCATCGTTTTGTACATCCTTTTTGGTTGCGGCAGAACCCGAGTATATGTCCGAGATGTTATCGAAATCGAGAATCAGGTTGGATTGCTGCAGGTGGTAGTTGTAGTTTTGAGCGCTGACTACATCCTCTTTCTTCGACCTGCTTTCCATTCCGGGATTCGTGTTTTGCATTCCGACATCATTCAATTCTAGTCGTTTCTCTCTATTTACTAAAAACACCCCATTCGAGTCGTTAAAGCTATCCTTTTGGTAATTTTGATAGGATCCGAATCTCGAGTCGCAATTGGACTGAAGAGGCGAAAAAACGTTTTTATCCGATCCGTCGCTCAGCGAGTGGCAATAGTTGAACGGTTGACCTGAATACGGCAAGTGGCTGTTATATGTCTGATAGTGCGCGTTGCTGGAATGTTGAAAGCGGCTCGCGGCACAGTAGTTACCCGGAATCTTGAGCGGTATGTTCGGAGCCGCATACTGGTACAAATACGGGTTGTGGAATGATGAGGTGTTGGATGTCTCGCCGTTCGAATATGATGAACCGTAACTGTACGCATCAGTGTTGTGATCCGAGCAGTAGGAATAGAACTGCGGATGTGCGCAGTGAGGAAGACTACTTTGTGAGGCGTTGTTGTACGTGCATTCTTCGCTGGATGAAAGAATGAGGGAAGACGGTTCGGTGTTCGAATACATGTTATGGCACGATGCCGGGCTGTCGAAACAAGTCGCGGAGGAATTTTGACTACACGCGAGATTATCGGACACGTTTTGAAATTTCCCGCAGCTGGATAAAATGTGTTTCCCTGCATAAAACTTACATGCTGTTTTATCGCTGTCGCATTCTCTAGTGTATGCCAAAGCACTATTGTCGGGGAATTTGAAATTACAATTGCTTTTCAGGAGATTGACGGGTGGCTCGATCCTGTGGAGTTTGCCGCTGGCTATGAGCTGTCGGAAGGCATTCTGAACTGCCAGTCGGCGAGGAGAAAATCCATCTTTCGGCTTTCGTCCCCTGGTCTTGCATGGTTTTAACGGTGTCGTTCGCACTCGGAAATTCACAGGATACTTCGTCAGAACTTCTAGGGAGCCCGAAGTAATCTGAAATAGAATGAAATGTAACAAAAATTAGACAATTATCTGAAATCTGAAACAGTACTATTATTGTCTTTAAAAAACATTAAGAGTAGAACTAACATCGAACACAGATATATACAAGTATATTTCTATTGAGTTTAGCAGTTACACTTCTGAGTGACTATATAGAAATTATTCTTGTGGACGTGGCGTCCATGGCCAAGCTCAATCAGCGAATTTATTCCGGAGCGAGTAAAGTTTTGAAGTTGCGGATTGACAGCAAGAACACACGACGGTGGAACGCAGAGAATGGTGGCGACGAGTTTCCATTTTTGAAGATGAAGACTTTATTGACGATTGAATTATTCCTTTACGAAGTTTATTTTTTACGATTTACATGCTTCAATTGTCAGTGTGAATGTAACAAATGGCAGTCTATATTCCAGATAAGTATTTGTCATTAATCTGAATTCTTAGAACTTCCATTATTATTGTTTGGCGTAAAGATATGTCTGCATTGCCAGCTGCACTGGAAAAAAAATTAGTAGAAATTGATTGTATTTTCTTTATTTCCAGGGAAATTGTGATTAAATAAATCCTTATGTATTCATTGTGTATAATAAAATGTATTAGCCATTTTTTTCAATTATTAATTAAACACAAAATGAACTTATTACAAACTGAATATCTATCAAATAAGAGCAGAAAGAAATCATTGCACTAATTACTAATCAATTTTAATCATACCTATTGGAATTTTAATAATATTAATTTATTTCCATTTTTAGCCTTAAAAAAATACAAGTATTGCCATAAATATGCAATCAAATACACTATCTAAGTATGTAGCAGGTACAATTAATCCCCGCTCCTTTTTTTACGGTAGGTGGCGCTAGAAAGCCATCGAATGTGTTCTAATATAGTGTCAGTGGTCTATGAGAGTGTTTTGTTTTGTTCTCTTTGTTGTTTGTGTTCTGTGATGTGGAACTTTGAAAGGAAATAAAAATGGTTCCTAGAAAAATAGACTAAATTATTTTCTAAACGTCTTTTGATATATGAGTCTCGTCCTTCTACAAGTAGTTATATTTGATTTCATTATATTTTAAAAGAAAATATATAGATTCGATTTTGAAAAAATAATGTTTACCTCTGAAAAATATTTTTGAAAATGATTGCTAAGAAGTATGTAATAAAATGTTTATTCTATTAAATAATATTTCAAATCATAAATTTTACTATACTTCAAACAGTATAAAACAATATTACATAATTATTTTGCTTACTAAATCGAATATTAAATAAAAGTATATTCCATCTTAGGATAAACATTCATTTTTTACTGTTATCGAAATAATATCAATAGTCTAATTCATCTTGTACTCTGAATTGATTGATCACTTTTATTTTAGAGAATTTGGCGAAATAATTATATTGGCGCCGAGGTAGAAGTTTGTTTTTTATTCCTTCATGCTAAATGGTTGGTCTGTTGTAATATTTCTCGGACTAGAAAAAAGTGGAAAAAACGCGGTATTCGATAGTTGCTAGTGTCTTTGCTAGCCCAATGTATAACTATGCCACAGCAGCATATTTATACATCTTTTATCAGTTATGAAAATTTCTACTGAAATTAGATTTTGCAATTTTCAAAAACTCTTTAAGGGAACAAAAGTGATGAAGAATTTCAATTTTTTTCGATTTTTAACGATATTTTTATAATGACAACGTATAATGTTACAAAAAACACCACATGACACAAAAATCTATTAGAAAAATAATTTTTCATTAAAATACGAGACTATTTCATAAAAATTTAGTCGTTCATCAATATTTTTTATAACTGTACCTAGTGAACAACACACTAATCAGTTGTTTTGATTTTTTCTATTTATCTTCCGAATTTATATAGAAACAAAACTGGATGTCGATTTTAGCTTATCATTTATAAGAGTTATTTAAAATTATAGGATGATTTAACAACTATTTATTTGCCGTTTTGCACTATTAAATCCTCTGTAACTCAATAAAATACTTAACAAATTTTAAAAGCACACCCAGTTTAATAACAAACACATTACATAGAAAATCTACAAAATTTTGAATAGGAACTGCATAAAAGTAATGCACCTGGAACATTTCAAAATGATTCAAGTCCTCAACCTGGTTAATATTATGTTTAAAAGTTTAAAATAAGGGTGTGTGATAAAAACCGGTGTCGGTGCAGTTTAATAATCATGTTATTCAAAAAATGTCACTTGGTAATGAAGCGCATAAATAACTTGATTTATTATTTTTTTTTCAGAGTAAAAAAATCATTTCATATTTTGGATTGAATCCAATTATTTCAAAGGTGTCTTATCCTCTTACGTGAGAAATCAATTATTATTATTTTTTTTTTTTTAATTTTTTCACGGAACTAAAAGCGGTAAAAAATTCTCGGTCTATTCGTAAAATTAAACTGAAAGTCGCCATTTCTCTGAATAATCCGTAAAAGTCGGTAGGCATGAAATGGTGTTGGGATGCTAACCTTCTTGTCTTGTCCTTCTTTGCTGCCATATTCGTCCGTGCTATCCATCACATAAAGGGGCAAAACGTGCAGTTGTTCATCTTCCGGTTTGGTCCAGCCTCTGTGCTTGGTCAAAGTGACCACCTGGAATATTTCAAAACACATAAATGTTGACCAAGATAACAAGTCTATATTTACATTTTCATAAACTGTTAGAACGGAGCAAACGATATTTTAATTAATGACGTCAATAAAAGTTCGTGTTATCCTAACCATAAAGTAAGTTATTTTGAAATCGGGCAACGCAAAAAATATAGAATTGTTGCTAAAAGTTATTTTTTTAACTGGATTCTTAATTTTACGAAATATTATGGATACGTATTGTGAATAAATGCGTTCAGTTTATAAGCTAAGCTTTTTTTTTATTGAAACAGTTCTAATAGTCTTTATGAATCAAATGGAAAGGGGAGGAAATTTTAAACTACGTATTTAAAAACAATAAGGAAAGAACAGTAATTTAGTACCTTTATTAATCTTACAAAAATTTTGCAGGTGAAAGAAATTTTAAATCTCGTCTCTTAACTTGGTTCACCTTCTATAGTTGTGGTTTCATTTGCTGCTTATACGCCCTAAATTTGCCATTACAGTAAAATCCTTCGATTTTGTTTATTTTTTTGGGGCCTAACAACCCTCTATTTCCGATTTACCCGGAATTTAGGCGAGACAACTATTGACTTGAATTTGGCTATGGATTGATATTTTCCTTTCTATGTAAAAAGACGTTTATATGGCTCCTTAGCTAGACGGCCTTATCGCCGATACTGCAAGATAAAATCTGGGAGTAAATTAAAATTTAGAATTCTGTGAAGTAATTTAGAAGATGGATTGATATTTTACCTTTAGCAGTAGGTTGTTCTGGACTATTTTATACATTTGAATCAGTTATACTTTTTTTTTTAATTAGTTCCTAATCCGTCTGTAATTTAATGATTAATTTCTACGACTGATTCGCATCTCATTTTTCAGGTAGACGTCATCGAAGCAGCTCTAAACTAACATTAATAAGAAGGGCAAGTTTTATATCTTATATCTCCGTTTTTTCAACATTCATTAGCATTCACCCCTCTACCATGCACAGGCTGGCCCGGAACTGGGTTCATTTGCGCCATAAATAAGGTAGGGAGAATATATATATACGTTCTCTCTATATGCAGTAGAACCTCGGTATAACGACCCCCTGTGGGACCAACATCATAGGGTCGTTGTAACGAATTGAAAAAAATAATAAAAAAAATTGAGCAAAGAAATGATGCAACAGTACACACCTAGAGAACACTTCTATTTATTTGTATTTTCATTACTGAATTTTTTAAAAAAAGTCTTTGATGGACGCCTGTTTCAAGTTCATTTGGGAATTTTTCACTATCTCTGATTCCATATCCGTTAGATTTTGAAGGAGATCTTCAGAATTAAATTGTCCGTCAAAATATTGACGCAAGGCATTGATTGCATCGAAGGCTTCTTTTTCATTCACTTTTTCGAAAGCTTGGACGATTTCTTCTCCGTCGTCAGAATCGCAATTTCTTTTTTTC
Source organism: Pardosa pseudoannulata (assembly GCA_032207245.1). NCBI lineage: Eukaryota > Metazoa > Arthropoda > Arachnida > Araneae > Lycosidae > Pardosa > Pardosa pseudoannulata. The sequence goes on from CM063505.1 coordinate 2,697,243, forward strand.
CGGTAATACGGGCAATAAAATCGTCCTCATTCAAATTTTCTCTGCAGCACAGTAAAGTGTCGTCTACTGCAACAAACTCATCCAAATTTATTGAAGATTTAGTTCTTTCCTTTTCGTCACGCCCCCTCCCCTCCTTTAAGCAAACACAAAGAGAGGAGTACAAGTTTCTTGAAGTTGCACCACAGTACAATAATTTTGAAATAGCCCACTTGCTCATGAGTTCTGCGGACTAAAATGGGCGGTCGTTCTCACGAAAAACTACGCTTGGGGTCGTTGTAATGATTCGAAATTAACATTATCCCTATGGTAAAATAATTGGGACTTTTTAAGACGGTCGTTCTAACGAAGGAGTCGTTAAAAAGAGGTTCTACTGCATAATATATTTACCAAAAAAAAAAAAAAAAAAAAAAAAAAAACCTTTAAATTCCCAAATTAAGAAAGTAACAACTTCTTATACTTAATATATTTCCTAAAATGGGAAAATATTTCCATTACATTCCCAAATTTAACATCCACAATAAAGTTGATGACTTCATCCTAGGGTTCCTTTTTCAAAGCAGTACAGGCATTTTCCCTAGTTGTTCCTATTCCATGGAAGAGCATAGGATTTTATCCCTTTCAGCTTGATTAATGAAACAATTCACACGAAACTGTCGTTAGAAACAAACATATAATGATTCTCAATGCAGTTGGTAAATTTAGATGTATATTTTCTACTTTTAACTAATGAATTCCTTCTAAAACTTTTTTAGACTTTACAAGTTTTGGGATCACTGAAATCTATTCTGCTATGCGTAAATATAAATTTTCACAACTACTTTTTTTAAATAATTTTTGATTTATTTTCTTTCATTCTACTATATGGAAATTAATTTTGTAACTTTTCTACATTCCTATGCCAGGGGCGAGTTATCCTCGTTCTGATCCTGTTCCACTAAGCATTTTGAGCACAGTTTGGCGCCCGCGGCATATGCCTAATTTACCACGCCTAGTTTCGACCCCATGTACAGGGTATGTCGCAATTTTTTTTTCTGTGCATTTCTGATAAATTACCAAGACAAAAAGGTGGTGCAGAAATGGATATTGGAACGTAAGTGAAGTATTTCAACAGTTTGGAAGCTACTTCTCATTCACAGGGCATGTTCAGTGGCCTAACGTAATCTATTGTGAGCGTATCTCGTTACACTTAAGATGAAGTAATCTATTGAGCGCTGTAATGCAATTAAGTTTTGAGTTAAATGCTGTTAAAAGTGGCAAGGAGGGTTACAAAAATCAAGTATTGCTACAATCGTGAGTCTACAAGAGGCACACTGCATTTAGAAATGGCTGACAGAACTTTGAAGGTGATGCATGCGTAGGACGACCATCGACTACAAAAATGGATGAAATCATAGAATGCGTGAAGAATGTTCTGAACATCAACTGCTTATTAAGTTTATGTTAAAATGTGCAATTTTTAGTTGTGAATGCACAATTTTTGATTTATAAGTTCTCATGCACTTAGAAGAAAAGGGTAAATCGTGTTTACCCACAGATAGCTGGCAGCAGGATCGACCCTACACGACATTGGTTGTGACTGAACACCTATACTCAAGAGCCAAAACATGACCACCCATACATTTTCAATGAATTTGCCTGGATGACGTGGAAGGCACGTGATCGGGTGGAAGTGTTATTTAACTGCTGTTGGAGAATCATTAATTTACTTACTTCTGTGTGTGATGGGAAAGGCTGCAGATCGAGGTGATTTTGATAGAGGGCAGATTGTAATGGCTAGGCTCGGAACAAGTATTTCCGAAACGGTACGACTCGTGGGTTGTTTGCGATCTACAGTTATTAGTTCTTATGCAAAGTCGATGAATGACGATGAAATCAGTAGTAGACGACAGGGTGTTGGACGTCCACACGCTATCAAAGAAAAAGGTCGTCGGAGACTGTCTCACACGGTGAAGAAAAACCGGAGCCAGACAGTGGATCAGTTGACAACCCAATACAATGCAGGGCCAAGTAGAATAGTATCGGAGCACACTGTTGGGGTATGGGGCTACGCAGCAATAGTCCCGCCTTTGCTGACCAAGCGTCATCACCAACCACGCCTACGCTGGGCCCGGGAACATCGCGACTGGTCCATGGATCAGTGGGAGAGAGTTGCCTGGTCAGATGAATCACGGTTTGTCATTCATCACGCCGATGGCCGTGTCAGGATACGCCGTCTTCCAGGCGCTCTCTCAGTATACAGTGGGTCATACACAGGACGGTGGTGGCGGTATTATGCTTTGGGGGGACGTTCTCTTGTGCGTATCTGGGACCTGTGGTTGTGGTACTTCAGACCATGAATGCTACAGGGTATCTGAACATCGTTGCGGCACTTACATGGCCTTTATTTTTCCAGCTGGAAATGGACCGTTCCAACAGGACAACGCCCCGTGTCACAAGGCTAAAATTGTGTTAGGGTGGTTCCAGGAACAGGATGCTGAATTCCAGTTAATGTTCTGGCCTCCTAACTCAACGGATCCCAATCCGTTAGAACCCGTTCGGGATGTCATGGGACGGCAGCTCAGAGCTGAAAGACCTTTCGCAATATCTCGGATTTGCGGAATCGTTGCTTAAACATTTGGTACAATCTGTCTCCGTCCATCTACCAAGGACTTGTGGCATCCATGCCAAAGGGGTTGAAGCAGTGTTGCGTGTTAAAGGTGGCCCACTCGTTATTGACAGGTGGTGGTCATAATGTTTTGGCTCTTGAGTGTATATCCAGAACACATCTCTGTTCTACCGTACAGTCCAATGTCAGCAGTGCTGGATTCGTTGTATTACTACCCAAGGCACATACTTGGAATATTAACTTCTTTTCTTTATAAATACAGTTTAGTTTGTTATTTTTTTTTCGTATTAGTTTTGCGGCAAACCTTGTATTTATTCCATTATGCCGGTCTCAGGGGTCGAGCGCTCTCGGTAGGACATCTTCCTCTTCCCTGCTCCAGTATTGGGGAGGAGAGAATCTTTTTGAGCTTTGGTGGTTTCGCATCAGAATTACGCGATTGGTATATCAAAACAATGCTCTGTCTATAATCCTACCGAAATTCTCTATCTTTAACAGACAAATTAGATGTTTTCGGAGGAAGTTGATACCCAAGGCTTTATCTCAAGAGTGGAAATAACAATTTTTTAAATTTAGAGCCTACATCGAGTGAAATAGTCTACAAAATGAAAAAGATAGAGCCCAATTTATCCTTAAGCAGTTTCTTAAAATACAGACAAAAAAAAAATGTGACATTTTTTTTAAAAAATAACAAACAATTATTTTACTTGCTTAATAAACTATATTTAATGTTTTAATATAGCGAAGTAATTTATTTTTATTATTGTATTATATTAAGTTTGTTACTTAAAATTTTCACACTGTTCTATGTCTTAAAAAGAAAAATTAAAGTTCATGAGGTAAAACTACAATAGTATATTACAAGTAAGCAAACTGACAGTTGTATCAGACTTGCACAATTCTTATGGGTCTCACAAAATTCTCGTAAATATTATGGGGTACCCAGACCAATAAGTTTAAAAGCATATGCAAGTGGGAAGAATTTCCAATGTGTAAGATATCGTTTTGGAATTGGCAAACAGTGGCAAGCAGCTAACGTTCCAGTTAGTGATCTGATATTAATGAAAATACCCAATAAAGTCAGTATAAAACTGTAAGCTCTTGGGAATTCAAAGTGTGTGGAGGTCATTCACGTATGTAACATATACATTTATTACAGACTAACAATGACTCCTGACTACATTTTGAGCAGTCGATAAATATGACTCAATGCAGTTACACTGAATTATGGTTTTCGTTCCTACATGCAACTGTAATTAAGTATCCAGGGAGTTAGTTTCATAGATACAACCAAAAACTGCAAAAGGGAAATAAAAATTGCAATTTCTCTTCTGGTTGGCTGCACAGATTCAAACAGTGACATGGATTTATGTAACAGGTTCAAAGAGCTGCCTAATAAATCAGATAAAATGCATTCAATGTGAATGAAATGGGTCTTGTTACCATGCAGAATGCCGAGAAGCTTGTCAAAAAAAGTAGACTGCTTAAATCTTTGCATTCATTTGGATGGATCTGAAAGACTAGATTTTTTGACGATTGGAAACCACATTGCTTTAAAAACATTCCATTGTCACATAGTCAAACAAAACAACTTTGATGACAGGAGAAACTTTTTCTAATTAGTTGAAGAATTTCAATAAAAGACTTATCCACCAAAATAGAAAAATGTTGCTTTTTATGGTTTAATGCATGGTACAGATTTCATATTTTTTAATAATAAGAAAAAAAAATGGAGCCTTAAAAGTAAGTCAAACATACCTAAAACTAGCAAGTTTTCAACCTTTATGCTAAAACTATCCAAATATAATTTTCTTTCATGCTTATTTACCTTTTACTTTTTTAATTTATGTAATAATAGCCATGCTTTAAATAATAAAAACTTTAATTAAATAAACTGTAGTATATGTTTAACAGAATAAATTTTAAATAATTTGCCTTTGGTTATGAATTTCATTGAATTTTTGCAGTTAAGTTTTATTTATTTTTACATTAGTATGAGTTCTAGGTGATATTAGGCTTCTTGATAAAACTACGATTAATTTAAAAGATATGATTTATGCATATAATAAACAGTGTCAACTAAATATTGATAAATGAAATAACTGTTCTATTCTATCGTATGAAAATTAATTTTTTGTAACACATTTTAGCTGAGGATTTGTTCCCAGGTTCAAAATCACCGACTTACAGCCATTTTGTAAGTTTTATATTTTGGCCATAATATTCAAGGAAGAATTTGGATTTTCATTTGAGAAATACAAAGTTTCTACAATTTTGTTTATGAATTCAAAACAATACTGGTACTTTTAATACTTCAATTATTTAGAAATTATGTGCACATTACTTTAAATACTGAAATGTCAAATGTTTAGGTTGATTCAGTATTAATACAGTGGACTCTGCTTAATGGGATCAGTTTGTGACAGTCATTTGATAACAATAACCGATTAGTAACAATAAACACTATGCAAAATGAGATAAATTTACTCCCCCCTTTAATTTACACATACTAAATTTCAAAACAAAATGAAAAAACACACCTTATATTTATAAACTGTATATTATCCTTTAAAACATAAGAATTGTATACATAATTTTAAAAAATTGATCAGTTGTTGGCTGTCTATTTTTTTTCTCAGTGATAAATTGTTCGTCATTATAATCAACCTGTCAAATCGATTTAAAATTTTGATATTTTGTTTTAATGTTAAATCATTTCGCTTTCTGGCTTCCCTATCGACAAACAGCATGTAAGCTAGCAAGGCATAAAATGGGAATATGTTCCTTCTCAGTTCCAATAATAATGGGTTGCCTTCTGCTTATCTGACAATCATGGACCACCAGCAGGGTGTGCACATTTCTAAAAAATTCCAGGAACATGTAATGCCCCATTGCTTTGTTCATTCCCTATTTTCCTAGTTTGAAGAGGAGAATTCTCGGAAATTCAAACAACAGCGAAGAGAAAGAAAATAATGGGTTGTGAATATTCCTTTGCCAGTTAAAATGAGGCTTGAAAATTAATCCCATTAACAGATATAATGATCCCATAAAACAATAATTTTAAAATACAAATGAATAGAGAAAATGGGGACCCAGTGATTTCGATAGCAACAAGCGATGGATAACATGAACCGCAATCACATGAAGCAGAGTCCACTGTATAAATCATTAATTATAATACAAAGACAGTTCCTTATACATAAATAAATCTTTAATTAAATATAACACTTGTGTTATCTCAAATGTTTGTGTAAAAGCACCAATAAAAATTATACAGTGGTACCTGGAGCTATTAGTTGCAATTCTGACAGTATTTTGCCTCAAGTAGTGAGCCAAAATCTGGCATACAAACAACCTTAAATTTAAATAATAAAATAATGTGCATCACTGTCTGGAAATGTTGAATGTTGTACTTGAACAAATTCATTGCATTACATGCTACAGTATTTTTAACAACATTTATTATTCATAAATATATTTTTCTTCATTAAAATCATCTAATAAAAGTATTGAGATTTTAATCTGTTTCAAATAAACGTGGATTAATGACCTATTAGTTTATTTTAATGAGTATACGAACTTGAGTTTTTGAAGTCATTTTAGTTATGAATTTAATAACCAAACTAATTAAATTCATAAGTCAAGGTACCACTGTATATTTAGTTATGTTTACATTGTTATATTACCAAAAACACAGCTGTTGTAAAAGAAAATATAACACCAAATGTTTGTTTAATGCAATGTTTTGTGATCAATGCACATAGGCAAGCAAATGGCTAGGAAAAGCAAAAGTAAATAAATACAGATTAAAATAAACATAAATAATATTTTAAAGCTCTGAAAGGTGTGGGACTCTTATGCATGCACATCCTATTTCAAACACTATGATAGTTTTTAACTGATCAAGAAGGCATCCATCTATTTTTTTAAAATGGATATTTGAAACTTCTCTTTCTGTTTAATTAAATAAAACAACCTTTCACTTTTTTTAAATAACAAAGATAATATAGTCCTTCTATTAAATTGTGCTGTATTTCTTTAGTTCAATTTAATTTTGATTAGTTTTCCTAATCAGTGAGGGAAAAGAAATCTAAAACATGGTTTTTATAGACACAAATTCATTTGCAATTTGCCCATACAATGCAGCAGAATTTGTTGACCACTTTATTATGGGAGCACCCTATATGGGTAATCAGCATTACTCCCTAGAGTTTGAGGCATTTGAACTCAGCACCTCAAAATTGCATACTGCAATAGGACACAACATATACAGTGGCTGACACATATGGAGTGAAGATTGTTGTCAAATTTTATCTTGTTACTGGAGTGAAGAAATATAAGCAGAAGTTTAAAATGGAAAAAATATAAAAATATTTTAATGTCACTCAATGGGAGCGAATTGTCATTTCAATGGAAAAAATAGATTGGAAGGATTTTCTTATCAAGCAAATTGCAAGTCAAGATAGCCCTGTATTTCCAGCACTGCCTTATGTAGGCTAAACAGTGGATATCAAAAATGTTTTTACAACAAATCTGATGGCAATCAATACACCCAGTTCCTTACAAGGACACAATACAAAATTTTACACAATCACAAATTGTTTATGTAAATTTTTTGTATTTATCTCTCTTAAAATGTAAATTTTTACTTAGATGAGATAATTGGATCCTTTACTTCTTTTAAGCAGAGCCATGTTAATTCAGTCTACAAAGGGAGCAATAACACAACTGGAGGGATCAAGGCTCAAGCTGGCCAAAGATCCCCAGTGTGTAATGGGCACGTAAAATAAGTTCATGGTCGCAATGTTCTGCAAGTTCCCAAACGATACATATGCTTGGTCCCTGCTTCTAAATGATGAGGATTAGAAGACCAACATCTTGAGGCAATGGCAACCATCTTTCTATGAGAAGTCATATGACTTCTAAATAGACTAACTGACCAACATCTAAGTATTTCTTAATACTTTATTTCAGATATATATTGTAATCAAAATTAGATGTTAACATCTTTTTTGAATGTATTAACAAATTTTAAAGTTAGTGCTCAGTTGGATATGTCAAAAACATACTTTTTTCTTTCGACTATAAGATGAAAGAGAAGCAATAATTGTTAAAGGATTGAAATGAAATTATGAAAGAGGAAATCCAAATAGCACACAGCTTTCGTTAGACATCTTGCTAATATATTTTTGGACATGGCAGATGTCGATGGAAAGCTCTGTGCCATCAGGAGAAATGCATGCAGAGGAAAATGAAGCAAAGCAGGTGCTAGAGGGATAGTTTCCATGCATATCAGAACTCTCTACTAACCACAGTGCATCCGTTATTCATATTTTGTAAATCTTTATGAGAATGTGCACAGTAGTCTATACATGCTGTTACTCCAGAGAAAGGTCGACCCTTTTGGAGCCCTAACCGACAGTCGGATGCTTGATGTTCAAACTCAGTCTGCAAGCATAAAATGGCATAAAATCACAGATACAGATAGTGGAGGGAAATAAATTATATCAGTCTCAGACCTGCCAACCCCAAAACATTTTGCAATAACTAATGTTTATCGATCCACGTAACAACCTTCAATACCATACTAGTAAAAAACACTACAAAAGAAAGCTGAATTAAATACTATTCAATTTCTATGTATGGTTAATTTTATACCATAAGTATGTTGTCACAGAGATATTGTTAAATAAATAAATGCATTTTTTTAAGTAAAAAATTCTACAGCTCACTATTTGTTCTTTATTTATGTTCTATTTTTATGGAATGGAATAAAAGGTTGTCACAAAAAAGAAAATTATTCCAAATACAAAATTACAAAACGAATCAACTATAATTCTTAAATTTTCATTATATTTTTATTAGTTCGTTTATATATTTTATGCTTTATATAAAATTTATTTATTAAAAAAAAACTGAAATCCTTTTCATAAACAAAATGTTCCATAGACTATTGCTCTTTACTCAATATCCTGGTATTAAGAGAAAAGAATTTTAAGCTGAGTTCAACAATTCCTTTAATACCTTATTACACGTAACTTTGTAAATCAATTGAGCATAAAAAACAAACATGCCTCTTTTGAAAATAAACACATCTTTTTCACACATATACAGGTCTTTGAACCATGGCCAGACTATATTATATTAAAGCTCAATTAATAAAAAATCAATACACCATGTACCTATTGCCGAGAAACTTTTTCTCTCCTTCCTCTTAAAAGTTTATTGTTGATAAGGATCAAATAGAAAAAGAATTTTGCATAAAATGTTTTTAAGGTCTATATAAAACTTTCAGAACATTGAAACATCATAGCGCTTACAGTCTGTTACAAAATTATAAGATTACTCAAAATTTTCACTTTTTCTCAGCAAAGACAACAAAACATAAGTCATGTCAAACATTTTCAGGATAGATTCTGCTAAGAAAACAAAAATAGATTAAATAGCTTTTGGTGTTTTAATAATCTTCCAGAATCATGCTGTTATGTATAAAGAAAAAGTAAATAAAAGTATCTTTTGATTTTGGATTAATGCTGGAATTTTTGTGTTAAATTCAGAATGTAACTATGACCTAACCTATTTAGAAAGGGGGAAAAGGCAGGGGTCCTAACTGAATGAAATAAATTCTTAGATTAAAAATATAGATTGTTTATAGAATGTATGCCATAAGTGAGCTGTCCTCAAATAGAAGTATGAAAAGTTTTGTTTTAGCAAAGAAAAGGATAACACGAAATAAGTATGATGTTCAATAGGTTTAACTGATATTTGCAATATTTTGAGTAAAAAATGAGTAGTATGGAATGCCGAAAAGATGTTACTAAGAAAACGGAAGTTTTCAGCTCATGAAAGTAAATTTTCAAACGTGCAATGAAAAATGATCAATTAACTTGTAAAATTGCACAACAAAGAAGTTTATTGAGTACTAGTGATATTATTTTTGAAGACAAATGCTTTTGTTAATCTTTAAAAACTTATAGGAAAATAAAATCTACTGAAATATTATTAAAAAAAAAAAAAAACTATTAAGTGATCATAGTATATAAAGTCCTAGAAAAATCCTCTAAATGGCCCAATATATTATTGGGTGAGAAAAAAATTAACTTTTTGATTCAGATGTTTACTATTGGTATGACTTAAATCAGGAATTTTACGAGTTTATTGGTACATAAACTGTGAGAGGCAGTTCCATTAAAGTGTGGGACAATTTCTCATATGCAGGAAAAATGCAATCTACAAAGAGTTAATGACAGTCATTAACAAATGTTATAGGAAAGTTGGATACTTTCTGGAGCATCCAATTGAAAGCTCCAATATGATAATTCTTTCAGTCATGCATCTAATTCATCAAAAATTTGCTTTAAAGAGAAACAAAAGGTGTTACATCCTGGTCAAAACATTGCAGAAAACCTGTGGGAATACTTATCTTGAAACTGTACAATAACCACAAACAAAATTATTCAGCACACGAATCCCTATTAAGCAGAAATAAAAATTTAATTAACTCAGTGCCAAACTATGCTTTTAAAGTTGTTCAGAAAAATAGTGGAGCAACACATTACTAAATTTCCTAAAACTTACTTTTCCCCCATATAAAGTTATAATTTTGTAAGATATATTTTTGGCAATTCAGTCTTTTCCTGTTACTATATGAGTTTTTTAAATGAACATATCTTATTTGTAAATTGTTACATTTAGCTAGAAAACTTTATGTGCATTACATTTTGATGAATTAATTAGCTAAATTGTATTAACTAAACAGCAACAAGTCTTGTTTTATAATATTGCAACAGACTGTATGCAATCATTTTTACAATTTATTATATTATTGGATAATATTGTATAAATACTGTATATATAATGCCGTTCCAAAATAACATTCCTCAAAAATGCAGTTCTTAACCTTATAAATAGTCATTTTTTTTCTTTTAGTTTTCTAGGTTAAAATATTTATATTTATAGAAAGGGGCATATTTCCACACAAACAAGGGGGTGGACATCAAATTTAAAAATGCTTATTTTATTTATTGTTTTGCAATATTTGTTACTTTTAGAAAGTGTCAAAATTATAAGGGATTTTCCACAAAATGCAATTTTTTAAATTGTCAGATACCTCTATTCTTTTAGCAGACCTGCGAACCCCAAAAAGTCTAAAATCCTGCAATAACTTACTATGTGGATCAAATGATATAATATCCCTATATCATAGTTAAAAAAAAAAAAAAATTCCATAAAAGACAAATTGCCTAATATTCGATTTCTATATATAGCTTAAAAACTGTTCCCTTTCTATATTACTGTGTGGAACTGTTATAACATAAAATCAGGGTTTCTAATATTTAAAGTATCCATCCCTGTTCTTTATTTGTCCAAACAAATACCAATGGGTATGACATGTTCTTCTTAATACTAGATCTGTAGGAGGAGTCATTGTGACAAAAAAAAATTTTTTTGCGGTATCTTAACAGATTAATTTTGTTTTTCAGAAATAATATAATACTCATTAAAATATATTTCCAAAATTTATCCTCAGAAATAGTTTTATAAAAATTTATATTATTTCTATTATTACTAACTGAAAAAGAATAAATCTGTTAAGAAAATACAGAATAGTCTTTTGGGTCAAAATGACCCCTTCTGCAGTTTTAGTGTTAAAATATTGCAGTAAGAATTTCTTTTTGTTGCACACTGCAAACTTCTAATGTCAGTGTGATAGCATTGATGCTACTGGTCCCAACTGGATTGAGGCGAAGAAAAATTTTTGTTTCTTGTCACAAAAATGAGTGCAAAAAAGACAGGGATAAAGAAACTGGCAGAGATATATTTTGTGTGGCAATGTCATTTGAAACATTTTGAACCTTATCAAGAGTAATATGCTTTAATAATAAATCCACTCTTCAAGAAAGAAAAAATTTGGATAAATTAGCTGCAATGCGAAACATCTGGGAAAAGTTGATAGAAATTCTACCCAAATTTACAAAATCCAAATGAAATACTACTGTAGATGTACAAAACATACGATCGGTATCTGCTGAGAATACTTCATTGTGCGTCAAACGTGTAAAGTGCAAGCTCTATCCCTCACACTATGACAGCAAAACTAATATGTAATGCTATAATTTTAAGAATCATATTTGCAAATTTAAAAATTGTAAAATATTACTGTTCAAATTGTAAATAAAGGTAAGTTTCAATTTCGAACATTTTCTATTATTTTTATAGATGCTTTACATTATTATTGTAAGTTTCATCTTCAAATATTTTTCTGTTATTTTTATAGATGCTTTATATTACTAGATATATTTTTAAACTTACATTACTATGGTTCAAACCATTTCTTAAATGGCATGTATCATTTACTGCAAGAAAGGTAATTTTTCTGAATTGGGTCGTATTGACCAGAACATTCCGTATGTGGAGTAAATACAAACAGAACGACAGGGTTCAAACATCTAATACGACAAGAAAAGTGGATATTTGTGTTCCGCTACTGGCAAACACATCTCTCCTTGACACACTCTGAATATAAACTGCCCAACAACAAGACTTGCTCAAGAAATAGATAACCTATGGTTGGCAAACTGCAGCTCATGAGATGTCTGCAGATCTTCAGACTTCTGCCTCAATGTATTGTATCAATAATACCTATACCAGGGATGGCGAACCTTTTTTGTAAATGTACTAACAAAATTCTAGTTTATTCTTTTCCAGTGTCTAATCTACCATTTGTTATAAATCTTTTAAAAATCATCTGTAAATTCCTATAATCTACATGAAATTTTTTAAAAAAATTCTTTGTACTCTTGTCACAATGTGAAAATCACTGTTCTAATATATAGGTTTTATTTGACATTCATTTAAAAATTCAGTTTTTGTATAGAAGCTTTTGATATTGTCAATTTTTTAGACTTATATTAAGAAAATCAAATCACCTGAACCAATAAAGAAGACGATATCAGTGCTCTCATTCTCCAAAAATCATTTTCTCATATTTTGAAGCATAAGTTTTGTTGCATAGCAACTTCAGATTCAAATATAAGAAACCCAAACCAAACTTACGCCATAATTTTCATCGAAGTTTGGGTTCTTTCTTAAGAACTCATTCCACTCATGTACTTCCTCAAGAAAACGTCCATGTCTCCTACAAGAACTTACATGGTGGAGATCATCCTGACGCCCTATTAAGATGTCGTAATGGCACCCATGCTCGTACTCGTTTCTGAATCTATCTTTGATGACTTGGAAGATTTATTTTTTTAATATTGTTTTAAATGAATATAAGTGAATAAAAGTAATTCAATATGTACTGGTCGTATGTCATAGGTTTTCATATAGATATAAATTGATTTATTATACCTTAGTTATCTTAATTCAGAGACAATTTAGCTATTCCCTCTCGAAAGTCTGCCAACCACCGAGCTATTCCCAGATTTCGAGTTCTACTATGTTTGGACAAAATATTTTAATTAATTAGGACATTTACTTATGGTTTATAGTTGTATTTTTTTTTAAATCTTGTAAACAGTGGCAATAGTAAGTTAGTTACACATGATAACAAAGTTACACTTTCTAGGTTAATCAATTTTTTTTTCAACTTGTGGATGCCCCCCATCCCCTCCGTAATTGCAGATATCAGCAAAATTCCTCTTTAAACATGAGCCCCATCTTTACACACAGAATGTAACAGAACTATTATCCAATCAATTTTTTAAATATTTGATATATGAGAATATTTAAAGAGTACCATGACTTTAGCTATATATATATATATATATATATATATATATATATATATATATATATATATATATATATATATATGTGAATGGCTATGTGTTTCAACTAGCTTAATATACTAATAACTAACAGAAAGAGAGAGAGAATAAAAAAGAAAGAAAGAAAGTTGAATATTTGAATTTCACTGGAATAATATTTAAATTTGGACATATTACAAAAATGACAATACACAGAAATAATAGTTGCTTATTATTTTAAGTCCTTTGAACTACCACTGCACATAGATGAGAAGGTATCCAAAAATTTTCCATGTATGCATATATATGTACATAGGATTATAGTTTCTGGACATTAATTCAAGTGTCTTCTAGGACAGAACATTAATGATCTTACATTCACTTGTACTGTATAATAAGTGATTCCATTCTATAAAATGATGCTAACAATAGGGTGCTGATTTTTAAATAATCTTACTACTTCATTCTATAAAAGTCTATAGCATAGTAGAAATGAAGTTTTATAAACTTCTACTTAAAAATATATATAATGTTCTTTAATGACAACGACAGGAAGTTAATAATTAAAGAATGTCAAATTTTTAATGTTTCAAAAAATGTTTACCTGATTTTGAAAAGAATCTGGAGCCATTCTTTCATAGAGCTGAGCTACATCTGTGGCTAAATTCTGGAGTTTATCCTCAAGTTCTTTTTCCTAAAAGTGACACATTCACAATAAATGAACAAAGCAAAATTTAACTTAAATCACTTAAAGTTTCAGAAATAGAAAACTCAAAGATGAGACAATGAGTGGAGGGGGGAGAATCTCTAAATGGATTACATTTATTTACTCAATGTGAAGTGAAGAAAATGAAATATGAGAAATCAGTGGACAATAAGATGGCCAAGTGTAACAAAGAGTTACATCAGTGAAGGCCCTTGCTGATATCACTACGCTACTGCCAGAGAGACGAAGTGTTTTTAGCCTCCTGTCTTGCTTTGGCCTCGCCTGGACAAGTCAGGTTTGCCACTCTGTACCCTCAGCTCGTCAGTATCTCTTAGTAGCAAAGGAAGGGCATAAGGAATTGGCATAATCAGAGGCACACTGTACCAGGATTGGCATTATTTAAATCATGATTTAAATCAGTAGATTTAAAAAAAAAATCATTGATTTAAATCATTTTTTTTTTCACTTCTTTTAAAACCTACATTCCAAAGACAGGAGAATTGGGAATCAATCAGTACAGTAATACCAGTAAGTAAATAAGTGTCAATAGATAGCATGTGCTTTCCAAGAATGGAGGGGTTGTTATCAGAAAGTATGGAGTAGGGGGTTGGTACAATGACTAATTATGGTGGAATTCATTTTATGTAATGGGAGGTAAAGAGAACTTGAAATCTCGTTTGTCTACCAAATAACAACAGCTGTGGCTTCATCTGCCAGAATGGAAAGACAGTTTTCTTCTTTTGGTATTGTTCATTCTAGCCTTCGTAACCCATGAGGAGTGGATAAAGCATCGAAGCTAGTGTTTTTATTGAAACAATAAAATCCATCATTCGGTTCTAAAAAATATTGAAATAATTAAGATTTTTTTAAATAAATAGTTTGCATTAAAAGAATATTTAATTAGTTCTTTAAATTTGCATCAAATTTAGTTTGCACTATGCAGTTACAAAATAATGGAATGTCTTTAGATTAAAATTTATAGATTTAATTTTAGGTAATCAGTGTGTAGAATACACTAGATAGATAAGATGTTACTTCTTATAACATACTATTCTATGTATATTGCAAAAAACATAAAAACAATTAAAATTAGTATTCAGAAAAAATCAAACAAATCTGATTTAAATCAAATAAATCTAATTTTTTTTTATTAAAAAAAATGATTTTTTTCCCAACTCTGGACTGTACCATTTTTTTAAGGGTCTAAAGATGCCATTTTCCCTGATTCTGTCATAACAGCTAATGTTATGTGTATTGACCAAAATGAGAAAATACTATAAAAAGCTTTAAGCTTTAGTTTTAATTTTAAAATAAATTGTTGACAATGGTAAATCTTCTCTCATTTATACCTTGTGTTTATTTTACTAGATTTCCTCAATAGATCTTTTTCATAGGTTTACATGGGCTGTGATATGGGATTGTATTTTAATTCTCTTATTGATTTTTCTCACAACATAGCATAATACAAGGTTCACGCTCTTTTCCCAGAACAAAAATTAAGGACTTTCTTAGGACCAAAGTAACTTTTTATAAGGACCTACTTGAAATACAGTACATAACGACATAAACCCTGTTTCCCGAGGAACCTGTTTTAATAATTATGAACCAGACAAGGCATGTTCAATAAATGCCTTACAATATTTCAGAATTAAGTTTTTAAAAGTGTCAAAAAAATTAATATAAGATAAATCTATTTGACAAAATCTAATTTTCAAAAATGTACATTTAAAGTTTTTGGAGTGATCAAACTAAAAATAGGTTATGAATAAAAACAATATTGCAAACAGTACTTTCTGAAGGTTTAAAAATGACTGATATATATATATATATATATATATATAGAATATATACTAGCTGGTTATAACCGATGTTGCCTGGGAAGAAGAAAGTTTCAGACTTTTCTATTACATTGAATGCAAGGAAAATTAAACTTCCATAAGTAACTGAAATATCAACAAACCCCCATCCTCCATGCTTCGTTTCATTAAAATCTGCAGGACTGTTAGCTATTAGGAAAGGGCAGCTGACTTTATACTTTAAACCTTTTAAGTGTACGAAAGATTATATATTTGTCATATAAGAAAACTGATAGAAAATCACATAACGACTGCTGGTCTCATAGATGGAGAAATTGATTGCATTGCAATTTAAAAATTAAGGAGTTTTTAAGGACTTTTGATGAAAATTAAGTAGTTTTAAGGGCCCTTAAAAATGAAAGTTAAAATTAAGGAGTTCTTAAAGACTTTTAAGGACCATGGGAATCCTGTGTACAGAAACCATCAGAGAACGTGGTTGGGGATAGTTCAGCATAACATTATAAAAATATATATTCACATATATATGGTTGGAATAACAGATGTTAATTGGCTGATTTTAGAGAAAAATCAATGCAGATGAAATCAATTATATACTCACCTCATCTTTTTCAGTGAGCTTGAATTTTCGTGCATTTTTACTGCGAGCAAATTTGCACCCATTATAATACATGCTCCACGAACAGCCAAAAGAAAAAGATGCTCCACAAGTCTCAGGATCTAAACCCTGACAGGCACATGTCCTCCTACAGAACAATTAGACCAATTAACTTCAGATACAGTTAAAAAATAATTTGAGTTTTCTACCCAAAGCTCTGGTTTATCAGGTTAATGTAAAACCCCTAGAAACTTTTAAACTGTCATTTCTATGAAATTTCATACTTACATGTATCATTTTTCAGCAAAATTTACATATAACAGGTGATCAAGGCCTGTTTGTTGTAACATTGATTGATTATAAAACTCCAGTTATCTTTTGTTTTTTTTACATGTAATCAAAAGAATATGTTTATTTATTAGGTTTATTATTTAATACAATTTATCATTACAGATAAATTGTTTGATAAATTTAAAACTTAAGCATCATTGGGTAAATTTCATTATACAAAAATTGTAATACATAAAAGTTATTACAAATGTCAGTGAATTCAAACAATCCTACTCTTAACACTTCGTGTGCAGGCAACATATTTTTACATTTTTTGCAATCTGTTTGCAGAGCGTGGGTAAAAATACACATTTAGTAGATTGGTGGTGGATACCCATTAGCCACCACAAATCGACTAAATATGTATAAATACATGTATGTGTGATATTATATGAATGTTGTGTGCGTTACTATGCAACGCTTTGCATTTTTTCTTTCCACAAATCAGGATTGTCAAGTGACTTGGTCTTTTGTTGCGTTATTTCGTCTTCTATCGAATTCCTTGCTCCAGAACATACGAGTCGTGTTTTGTTAATTGGAAGCTTGGTTTTTTTATTGTTAAATACAATATTGATAAAATGAGCCGTTGTGACAAAGATAGTGATGAGGAAATAAGTGCTGACAGATGATCGGACTTTAATTTTAAAAATTGTTTATTTTTGTGATTTCGTAAAAATATTGTGAAGAATACTGTTATCGATATTTTCTAACTTTATATATCAACACTATAATTATGGTTGTTATATGCTTTGTGATTTTTTGTTTTGATGTTCACTCCTATTTTTCTGTTTCAGTTTTGCATGAAACTACTCGTAGAAACTAGATTTAATTCAATTGAAGGTGCAGTTGTCATATGCAATTTTGATAATGCATAACAAAGTCAATGCTCACTGTTCTGTGCTCTCTGCTCGTATCACACATGCTGTTAATTCTATCCATTCCCACAGTACACCAATTAAAAAAAAGAAAATCATATAAATTTTGATAGAATTACATTTTATGTTTATAATAGAATTATACTTTTAGTACAAATACAAATGTACATAAAATTATTCATTTGGAACTGAACCAAAAGCAGTTAGTTTTGGTGGAATGAAAACCAGAACTGAACCAATATTTTTTTAGTTGTACCAGAATGAAAAAAAATTACAGTTCGAAGACCTGGTTTATTTTGATGTCCCACCCCCTGGTGTGTGAGGAAGAATGTTTCACACTTACATGTCGTTGGTAGCACACTTCCTTTGTGTGGGTATTCCGAAATTGACCGTCTTGTAGACAACCGTCTGGTAGAGCATGTCAGCCACTGACTGGGAGATCCCTTCCCATGCAACCATTGCTATGATGATATAGGCTGTGGTGCAGGTGTGGCCCGGACGGTGGCGGATCACAGTCAGGAACTTCTCCTCTGGGCCTGATCTCCGGATAATCCACTTTGCGAGTGGACAGCCCTGGGATGTCTTGCCTTCCTTTCCGGAATACAAGAGCTTCTCAATGCGGATAGCATTCCCTTTTTCGCCTGATCTGAAAACATTATTTCATTTCTATTTTACAGTTACTTTTATCAGGTTTATATATATATTTTTTAAATCCACAGAATTATTGAATTTATGGCAGCTTTTCATTCCTACCTCCTTTCTCTTTCTCATTTTAATATGATACTGAGTGAAACATATAATTGAATAAAACATAAATTTAATAACATAATAATAATGTATGAATGTATTTTATTACCTAGATTTTATCAAATAAAACAAAAACTATTAAAAATTCTACTTAAACAAAAATAATAGTGATTATAAAAACAAAAATGTAAGAATAAATAAAAAATGATGTAAACTGACTAAAATGAAAAGAATGTTGCTTTTCATTCAGTTCTCTAATCATCTTGCATTTTGTTCAGTGACTGAATCAGCCTATCTTTTATGACACCCTTTTTGTTCATATATATATATATATATATATATATATATGATGCATTCTTTTCAAGCACATGGCAAAAGAAGGAATAAACTAACAATTTAGGTATAATTCAAAATCTTAATATGTGATAAGCACAAATTATTTAATTTGCCTGGGCTTACTGGGCAAAGAGAAGTCTTAATAGAATCTTAGTTATGACATCTGAGAAAGTCTTAAGAGTCACAGAACTTTTATTTAATATCAAAAGCACATTGTATACAGACCATCTTTGCAATGGACTATTTTTACAGATAACTTTTGCTAGATAATTATGTTTTGAAAGGAGGATGTTAGAAAAGTTCTCTTTTCCCCCATATTTCAAAGCCCTTTTGTTATTTGCCTTGAAATACCCTATTAAATGGAGATAAGATAAACTGTACAAACTGATATATATGTATATACACACACACACATATAAGTCCCCTATATAATAATAGCCTAAGTTATCTGTCTGTCTCTCCTTGCATTTATGAAGCGGTTGGACCTGGAATGGATACAGGCGAAATCCACTCTTTCTTCCCTTTTTGTGTGTTTAATGCCATTATTTCAAGCCCTATTTTCCTCGGTTAAGAGAAGGCGATTAAATTTATCAATTATCACATAAATAGGTAAAAATAAGATTTATTTCTAGCAATATGACATCATTTTCTTAACCCTCTCATTGAATCATTTCTTATTTTAAATTATAAAATATCGTCTATTATTTTCATACGTTTTATCACGGAACTTAGATTTTACGTAAATAATTTTCTTTTATATTTGGCTTTAATAATAGATTAGGTACATATGGGATCATTTTAAATTGAATCATTGATTTTTTTTTTTTTTTTTTTTTTTCGATGAAAATTTTATTGCTGGTACTAGCAACAAATTTTTTTCCTAAAAGACTAGGAGTCTATTTCGTGGACTCATAAATAACTAGCGTTTAAGTTATATATCTTTGAAAATGAAGAAGTTTGTTCGTTTGTGTGCTTGTTTTTCATACATAATCACACGGTTCAACTAAATGAATTCAACGTGGTTCTAAACTGAATTCACAGCCTCAGAAGACTGTACTTTACAATTCTCGAAAATTAAAAACTTTACTGATCTCGTCATATGATAGGCTATATGCTAGCATGTATATATTACACCATCAGAATTGGAGTGAACAAAGTTCATTTTTTCTTTTATAAAATGAAATTGTTCACAAGGATTAACAACTTGTTTTTTCATATGTATACACACGTACATATGTAAAAAATTACCCTACTTATTAAGCATTTTCTAAAATTCCTCTAATTAATTATGATCCAGGTATTTTAGAACTCCCTATTTTAAAACTTTTTAAAATGGACTTGATTCACTTTTGTTTTTAATTTCTGAAATATACATGTGCTTCTACCTATATTTGTATGTGTATAAGGGTACACATATGTACACACATTTTTTTTTGTACAGAAAGGAGGCATGTCAAATGATTATCAATAAAAGCATTACCTGTATTCTACAAGTTCCCTGATGGCCGACACAGAGGATCCACTCCCAAGATGAGTGTAGTAGGGCACTTTTTCAGAAGGCAAAACTATAACAAAATAATTTTAGAATAAATACTGAATTGCATACGGCATATTATATAGAGATACTAGCTGTGAGGGGTAGAGCAATTACAAATAAAGCAATGTTTCCTGACAGAGAATGACAGAAGAATTTGTGACACATGGCCAACATTCTCATAATAAAAAAAAATAAGAAATTTCAGTGCAACAAAATGCTGTACGAAGTTTTAATTCTTAAAGCATGAAGTAGAATCTTACAAATGTTTCAATGATAACTACAGTAACTTTAAATTTTAAAAATGTCTTAAATTATATAAACAGACTCCAGAAATTCCAAATAATTTATCATGTTTATCAATAAATATAACAATTTTGTACCATATTCAAGAAATCAAGTTACAAAAATGATGAAAAAAAATCAATGAATTCATTAAACAGTAAAAAAACCAATGGAAGTCCTTAAACAATGAAAACAATGTTGCAAATGACATTAAACAAAAAATTTACTTAATGATGCAGATTTTTATTTACTTGTTTAATATTAGAATCAAATATTTGTTTAAAACATAGTTCCTTTGGTGTTGATTTTCAAATTAACAAGCATTTAATGATTTAATTTGTTATTGGTGAACAAAAATGTGTGGATTTTTGTGACAGAGATAAAAATCCATTGACACCCTGTATTATTATGAGGAATCATTTAAATTAATGACATGAAATTGAAGAATTTCTTATATCTAAAATATCCATCATTGTTCCTTATTTTTTCAATAAAATGCCATTTGGTACCGACACACCTTTTTTCAAAAAATGCAGTACATTTATTTATTTTTTTTTCTCAGACTGTAAAAGACTAGTTGAAGTCTGATTGCATTGGTACTATTAGCAAAAATTTGGCAGAGCCAAAGAAAAAATTTATTTTGTTGCAAAAATGAGTGCTAAGAATAAGTTTGTTTGCCCAGGATACCTGAAAAATAGTTAAAAATTCTGGTATTAACAGGTTGAATCCAGAGAGTTGACAGGTCTGTATAAGTTTTTAAATTGATCAATAACTCTCAGTTTTAAAAGCGTATAAATAACACTATATTCAATAAAAGAAACTAAAATAAAGCACCAGTCATGATGTGCAGCACAATATATGTTAGGCTCTTAAATAATTAAATACTCTGAAATTAAAAATAAATTAACCAGGTAACAATAGAAATTCTCGCCTTCTTTGCTTATTTATATACTAAATAAATAATCACAAAAATGAAAGAAACATCATTAAAACTTAAATACATTCATTAAACAAAAATAATATAAATCGTGCCTTAATCTTACAGTACTACAATTAGTTAATAAAATTACTTAAATTTAAACCAAAAATTATTCATTAAAATTTCTAGTCCTGTCTTATAATCTTAAAAGAACATTAAAAAAAAATTGTTAAATAACCTTATTAGTTTTTAAAGAAAGAATTAGAAATTATGTTAGTAAAAAGATTTAAGTACCTATATTTTTTGGATAATCCTCCATTATTCTAATCACTACATTAAGTTACTGCATTACTCCAATTATCCGTTTCAGGAATTTTTTTTCCCAGTCTCTTGTGTAACCACTAGAAAAGGAAGGAGAGTGGGGGGGGGCATAATGACCCCCTCTCTCCTTCCTTTTCTTTGACCACCTTTTTTTCTTTTTTTAACAGATCATCCAATGTAGCCTCCACATTACTATGGGCTCAAGTTTCTATTTATTAGCATCAGTAACGTTTCCTATTGGAACAGTAAGGGATTAATGTGCGAGACCACATTTTCATATTTGTTGCAAGAACTTCTTTTTGTGAGCTTTCAATTCTGTGAGAATCTTTTACTTATGAGACATGAGGCACTCTTTCATAAAAATGCTGAATATGATTAAAATGTTAGTTGCAAAATAAATAAATAAAATAAAGGCTCCCCCCCCACAAAAAAAAAATCAGTCAGCAAATTTTTAAATAGTAATCAGTTAGTACCTCCTTATTAAAAAATTGCTTTTAAAAGAAATCAATATAACAGAAATCAATGAGGCATCAATAGGTTAAGAAATATCAATAATGCTACTCGTGATCTCCTATATAAATCAAAGCAAACAAAGAAAAAGAAGAGAGGTATCAGTTAAAATGAAAAAGTAATTTAAAAATATTTAAAATTATTCAACCAAACACTAAAATAAATGAATTTTTTTTTTACACATTTTATTGAAATGTTGTTAGGTGCATTTTGTTAGTGTAATGGTTACCTTCTTTATTTTTGAAGCAATCACACTGAGGCGGTTCCAATTTTGTATTGTTCCTTATCTTTTCGATCCTATCCAGCTGTTGGGTGGGTGGTTTGTCATAGCAGAAGTCGGGAAGGGGGAGGCCTTGCTGATGTCCAGTGTCAGGAGGGACAATGTTATTGAATGTGTCTTGAATACGACCACTATCTATGCATGACATGGCTGTGCCTCCCCCTTTTGGAAGCGAATAAGTACTATTGTTGTTGGAATCCAAGTGGTACAGATACTGACCGGTACTGTAAGTTGGCGAACTGTTCTTCACACGGGTGGATGCAAATGTTGGCAAACATGTAGCATTGGAAAAAGATAGTTTGGAATTATATGTACTGGTAATATTTATATATGTATTCATAGATGTGGTCGTATTCAATAAAAAAGGAGACGACTGAGTGGACTCTTCACAGTTCGTGTCATTTGGCACGCCGTTCGTTGGAGGCAAGCAGTTGGGTGGGGGCCTGTAAGCGTGACCCGGGGGTGTTAGGAAGCCAGGAGTGGTGTACCTCGGAGGGGGAGGAGTCATCATGACATGGTTATCACAAGAAGAAGAAGACGTCGCCACTGCTGTTGGTATTTTATTAGACGACTTTTCGCTTTCCACCTCTGCATTAGGGGCTTCCACTCTCTCACTGCTATTTGGTGGTGGTTGCTGTTGTTCTAAGGCACAATTAGTACTAGAAGTAGATTCAGCAGCTGGCTGTTGTTCAGTGCCGTTCATTGCTGCCTTTGTGGTGGTGGTAGTGGTCTCTTCAGTGGAATCAGAGGTGGTCAGCCCATTTTGGGATGGTGGTGCAGCCTGTTGGGCTGCAGGTGGCGAACTTTCCACCAGCGGTTGTTTGACAGGAACATTGGATGACGACTCAGACCAAGAGAGAGCAGCAGCATGAGGGCGCTCCATGGAACTGGGTGATAGCTGCTGTAAATGCATCAGTGACGAATTCTCAGAGGAAGAGAAAAGCATGGAATTCTGCTGCTGCACACCATGGTTGGCAGGAGGTAGGTGATGGTACTGCTGCTGTGATGGATAAGAGAAGGAGGGTTCGTGGTGATGTGGTGGGGGAGGGTTGCAGATGGGCATCAGCTGCTGTCCATGCTCTCCTCCTCCTCCCCTTTGATTTTGCCGGTTATGAATAAGTGTCTTCAGGCGACTGTTGGTCATTCGGTGGGTTGAGTTGGGAGCATCCACTTCCATCATACCGTCTACAGACGTACGGTTTTCAAACACAGAGGGATGGTGAGGTGGCGGTGGCACTTGAGGTATGAAAGAAGACCCATACTGTGGATTAGGACTGTTGTACGAGTTCAGCATCACTGGAGGTTGGTAGCTGTTGCCACCCTGGGGGTGGTACTGATCCACATAGTTACGCACCTGGAAAACACAACATATACACTTTAGAAAATATTTCTTGAAACTGTCAATTTAAAATAAACTATACCGTTAAAGGTATGAAAATAAATTTCAATAATTAGATCTATTGGGAATTGGAAGATTTCTGCAAGCAGGGCCGTTTCGGGCATGCATACAAGTTATCCCTGGACAAGGGAACTGAATAAAGCATGGTTGCAGAGTTTCCAGTAAAAAATTAAATTCCACACATTTTACTAATGACTTCATTGGATGTTATTTTGACATTATATTAAGTTAAGTTTATAATTAATTCACTTTACACCTGTATTTTACATTTTTGCTATAGTTTGTAAACAAACTTATAAATTTGTATTAGGTAGTAAATTCAATATATTTTACACTTATAACCGGAAAAGTCAATATTCATTTATTAAATTAACAGTTGAATTAAAATGAAGTGAAAATTATTTATCATAAATAAGGAATAAATTATTCATTGTAATAACTAACATTTCAGATAACAGATGGCACCACTTTCCAATGAAACTTAGTAAGCAAATGTGTTGTTCTGATCCTATCTTTTAACTTTATTGAAATTAACATTGTGTTTTTGTTCCCATGTTTTTTACAGAGAGAACTGGTGCTTGATTCTTTTATTATTATTGTTATCATTACATAGTGACTATTCTGAAACAGCAAAAATTTTTCAAGTTACTAATATTAACGAACAATCCAATAAGATCCGGATAGATCAACGATTCTTTCTCAAATTCTGCGATCGACTCCAGTTTGGCCCACCAATAAAAATAGCTGGGTTTCTGTACAATATTTGTGATTATTTTAAAGAAATTGCAGAATTTAATCATTTTTTCTAAAAGGTTTTATTTTTAGTCTGATAGATTAGAATCTGACTTCGCAAGTATTTTCATCTATTAAAACTTGTTTGACATTTTTGCTGCTAAAAAATCTATTATATAAAAAAGCTTAAATATGCATACAAATCATAGCTTGTAAAAAAAAAGTTCATAGATTTACAATTTTCAAAAATTTACAATAATATTAGATAAGTATTAACAAATCCCCAGAAAAATCCGAGTTGTTTTCCAACCTTGTGTGTAATCGGTGAATAACATTTTACCGGGTTACAAATTTATATATAACAAACATCACTTAGTGTTGCCATAGAAAAAAATCTTGTATGAATTGGTTAGTTTAATGTTTTTGAAGATCAGAAGAAAATTAGACTCCAAGGTAACGAAATGAAGTCAAAAACAGGAATACGGTTGCATCAAAATGATGGGAATAAATTATGTAATAAATTTGAGCAAGGCTTCGAACCGAAACTAAACCAAAAATATATGGGTTTATTTCGGTTCGATATATTTCCAGTCATTTTGTTACTGCAAACCACCTTCAACATTTTCTAATTTAATGTCAACCCTCTAACTTTCGTGATTCCATGGATATTTCTTCTCGATTTCCTGTTTTGATAGTACTTTTATGTTTCCCACGAAGCTACTTGTAGAAGGCAGATTGAATTCAGTCGAATGTTCAGTTGTCGATTGCGATACTGATAACAATGCCAATGTTCGCCGCTCGTATCGTACGTGCTGGTTAATTGTATTAATCCACTTAGTGTACTACTTAAAAATGGCATTACATTTATTTTTTGTTAATGATAGAATTTTATTTTTAGTACAAATAATATACATGAAATAAAATTATTCATTCGGAACTGAACCTAACTGTTATTTTTCGCGGAACGAAATCGGGGAAAGAACCAATATATATATATATATATATATATATATATATATATATATATATATATATATATATATATATATATATATATATATATATATATATATATATTTTGGTTAAACCGGAACGAAAAATATTACGGTTTGGAGATATGAACCCATATTTGGATTTGGAGGATATACACGTAAGAAACGGATTAAGTGTGTAGTAGTTCTCTGTTCAAATCGTTATGAATTACTGTATATAGTATACCATACATTTATTGTAAATTTTTTAGATTTGATGAAATTTACAATAAATGCTTCAAGCTATGATTTAATTCTAGGTTATGCCTCTTCGTATAAAGAATTCACTAGCAGCAAAAAATGTCTAAAGTAGAAAGAAATACGTACAAAGTCAAATTATAAGCATTAACATAAAACTGAAACTTTTGGAAACAGTGGTAAAATTACGCAATTAATATAAAATGAGTGAATTTAAGAAACTTTGAATTTTATCCCAAATCTTGTGAAAATTTGTTGGTGAATCAAGTGTGATCAAAGGAGTGAACAACAGTTAAAGGTGAAATGAATTATTTTTCTATTTTTCATTGTCGGTAGGTAATCAGTTAATTTAATAGAATCGGTTTTTTAATAATTCCATAACAACTGACGAGTTTTGGAATCTGGCATTGTTTTTGTTGAAGTTTTTATCGAGGAACCTGTGTATATGCGAAAAATGGTTCATTACTAATCTTTTAAGTGTGGAAACAAAACACTTTGTTCTAACTGTAAAATACCGATATGCAGAAAATGTACTGTATAAAGTTGCCTAAACTGTGCTTGAACCGTGTAAGAAACTTTGACTGGTAGGACAATAAATAATTCCATTAAAGTTATCTATATAATTTTCTAACTTTAATACTTTTCGATATTGTAATATCTTATTATTATAATAATTTATTCTCTAAATATGAATGAATGTCACTACGTATAAATGGAGTGTACTTTTGGAACGACACGTAATCGGGATGGATTTTGGTCGACCGAAACTTCCGCAGAAAATTTAAAATTGATATTTAAGACTGACAAGTAAAATAAAATGTTGAAATTAATAACATTGATAAGGTAAAGATAAAAAGCTATCGGAGTGAATAATCTTAGTTATTTTTAATAAAGATTAATATTCAATTACATATTTTTTGAAGTGTTTCACACTTTTAATTCCATCCCTATAAAAAATAGGTTCAGACCCATCTAAGATTAATTTTCAACTAAGAAAGCTGGAAAAATAAATATGTAAGTTCACCCTCTATCTTCACGTTGTACTATACGTTCATTTATTAAAAAGATGCAATCTTACTTATTTATAAATATAAATTAAACAAAACATTTCTCGTGTTTGTTTTTTTTAATCAGGCAGAGGTATATGGTGTATTTTATATAAAATCATTTATATAAGTTTATTAAAACAACTGCTATTTAATGTATTTGAAAATGGATGCAAATGTTTAGTACCCCATTGAATAGAACGAATAAAGCCTAAGACAGAGATGGCGAACCTAATGACATGTAAACAGCACATATTTGACATTTACGAAAACAACATTGAAAAAAGTTCGTGATAACAACATTGAAAAAAAGTTTGTTTCCCAGACTAGCGGAGCATGAGAGCCATTACCACAAAAGGATGAATTAGAAGAAGAGAACACAAATTAAATTGGAGCAGATGTAGAGTTTGGGTTTTTTGTATTTAAATACGAAGTTGGT
>CM063505.1:2729695-2749695 GCA_032207245.1 Pardosa pseudoannulata
AAACAAATAAAAA
The DNA here is from genome assembly GCA_032207245.1 of Pardosa pseudoannulata. Classification (NCBI taxonomy): domain Eukaryota; kingdom Metazoa; phylum Arthropoda; class Arachnida; order Araneae; family Lycosidae; genus Pardosa; species Pardosa pseudoannulata. The sequence goes on from CM063505.1 coordinate 2,729,709, forward strand.
TATCAGTCGAGCGTTTTTTCCTATACATAAAATTAATAATATTATACAATAATATAAGTAAAGTCGGTAAAATGTGCAGTCGATAATCGAAAATCTGGTAACCGATATATATATATATATATATATATATATATATATATATATATATATATATACACAGTGGACTGCGCTTAATGTGGTCGGTTTGGGACACCGTGATTTCGACAACAATAACCGATAGATAACAATAAACGATATGCAAAATGAGATCAATTTACCTCCCCCCCCCTTCATTCACACGTACTAAATTTCAAAACAAAATGAAAAAACACACCTTATATTTATGTACTGTATATTATCCTTTGAAAAATAAGAATTGTATACATAATTTTAAAAAATGGATCCATTGTCGACTGTCTACCATTTTTTCTAAGAAGCTCGTCGATAAATGGTTCGTCATCCTAATCAACCTGTCGTAACGATTTAAAATTTCGATCTTTTGTTTTAATATGAAATCATTTCGCTTTGTGGCTTCCCTATCGACAAGCTGCACGTAAGGCATAAAATGGGAATATGCTCCTTTTAAATTCCAAATAGAATTTGTTGCCTTCTGCTTATCTGACAACTATGGACCACCAGCAGGGTGTGCGTATTTCTGAAAAATTCCAGGAACGTGTATACTCCATTCCTTTGATCGTTCCCCATTTCCCTAGCTCGAAGAGAAGAATTCTCGGAAATTAAAACAGCTTCGAAGGTAAAGAAAAGAATGGGTTCTTTCTGAATACATTGTGAATATTCCTTTGCCAGTTCAAATGAGGTTCGAAAACGGACAACATGAACCGATGTCACTATCCCATAAAGCGATCATTTTAACATACAAATGAATAGTGAAAATCGGGACCCAGTGATTTCGATGACAATAAGCGATTGATAACATTAACTGCGATCACATTAAGCAAAGTCCAATGTTTTTATAACTTGATTTTTTTTTTTTTTTTTGGTTCAAACTTTTGCACGAACGTTTACAAAAAACAAACAAAAGATTTACAAAAGATTTCGAAATTTGAATCTAACTAAAATAAAATCCCATAAGTTTAAACATATTTTATACTTTCAAAATATCTAAAATTTAACTCCTTTCTGGAGGGTCATTTTGACGGGTACTTATCTCTCTAAAACTGAAAATTATTATTCTCTTAGTAATAATTTTAGTTCGACGACAAGAAAACATAATTACACTGAAATGGCGAAAATGTTTGAGCAAAGATATTCGATAAGTTTTGAGAAATCTTAAGAGCCACATTAAAAATTGCCATTCGATTTGAGATAAATCGACTTAAAGTAATAGGTAAACACAAGTATTAGAGTGTTTTTTATATTTTTAATCATAAATTTAAATTCCACAGAATTTTTTTTTGCCTTCTTTTTCAAATGTGTAGAACATTATATATATATATATATATATATATATATATATATATATATATATATATATATATATATATATATATATATATATATATATATATATATAAACGAAAATTTTAAAGGTTTTAAAACGAATTAAGTCTCCAGATTTTGAAAATGTAAAAATTAAAAAAATCGAATGTTTTGAAAGTTTTAGAGTGATAGGTCGTGTACTTTAAATATCCGTTTATTTGTGAAAACATTGGCGCTATCGAGCACGTGCCCTTCTCAAAAGGGGGCCGGCGATAAAACGAGCCGTTTATCTGTTCCGGTTCAACGCCCTGGAAGGCACGTTTATCGAAGGAATAAAACAGAATAGAATAAACAACGAACCGCAAGGTAAGCAGTCGACATCTTCTAAGAAGTGGCGAGGAGGCAAAACATCCTTCTTTTTGTTCGACAACTTCTTTTCGGTGACTTTTTGACGACACCGGAGCACACTGTGAGCGTAACAAGTAATCAATATTGGTGAGAACATTTTTCAGCCCGTTTGGCGCGCTTCTCACTCCCCACCTCGCCGCACGCTACGCTCCTTACAAAAACGCGGCTATATTTAAGTATCATTAATGGGTGCATGAATCTGTATGTGTGTATGTTTATGTGCATAATATATATGAAAATTATTACCCCTAAAATATCTATCTCAAATAAAATAAATAAATAAAAAAAGACCAAATAACAAGAAATATCAACGAAAAAGTAAAGGAATGGATGGTATGTGTTGCCAACACCGTTGTGACTTCAAACGTTTCGCTGCGCGCCCTCTCGGTACAAACACAGAAATCGCGGGTTCATTAAACGAAAATTGTTTTTTTTTTTTTAACATTTGACAAAAATGAAATGACACATGCAATCTAAACTAGACAAAATCGTAACAGCAACAAAGCACCCGTCCAAATAGTAGTTGCCGTTCATAAATTACTAAAATCTAAAAAACATTTACATCTACAAAATAAATAAACTAGTTAATGAATAAAATCATCTTGTTTGTAATGAACAGATTCGTCATAAAAAATAAAAATATTAAGAAGTAAACGAAACCGTGTGTCTAATAATATTACAATAAAGTACAATACCGAATGAAAATACGTGCTGCTATCTACATTTAATTAATTAAACGAAGAAAAAGATTTTTTAAGGTAAAATAATGAGAACTGTTTAGAATAATTCGTAAATAAAGCTAAAAATACATTAATTACTTTGTAGTATTAATTTTGATCCAAATATATATATATATATATATTAGTAATTATATCCTCATTTTTATGATAATGTAATATATATATAATATATGCAAATTATTTTAGTTTGTAATAATAAACTAAATGAATGATAAAAAATGGTTTTGAGTAAGTGCCCTTAACTGTTACCCAATTATTTTATTCTTTTCTTTTGTTTCATTTTATTTTTATTTTTTTTTACGCTACAAAACCCCTCCCAACCACATATAAAGATAAATGTGTGCCCACATCTTACGAAGAGAGAAGTTTTATGCCGTTCTATTTTTATATCGATAATCGTAAAATATTATATAAATATTCTGTTTATGGTTTGACACTCTTCTTTCTACTCACACCGCAGTACGCTTATTATTAAAAAAGCGCAGCTGTATGTATGTATGTATATATATATATATATATATATATATATATATATATATATATATCTGTGTGTGTAATGATACGGACTTCACGATGGATGGTTGAAGTCATGACCCATAAAAATGACACCGTTTTAGCTAAAGACCTTTATTAAGATAGTGTCGGAGGACGGGTTCCCACTCCATCATAGGGACAGAACAAACGGAGGGGTCAGCTAGCATGTACAAGATCCATAACACCTGGGTCAACATCTGTGGGAAAATGTCTAGGTAAATCTGCCTCCGACAGCGTGCATCTCCTTTTTGTTAGGAAATTTCCTAAAGGGTCCACTAGGGCCATGTAGGTTTATAATTGGCCCAACGGAGAGTTAAAAGGCATAAACTGTAGCCCCAGTGGTCAATTTAGGTTAGAGGTCGAAAAGGATGAAAGCAAAAGAAAGCGGGAATTTTTAACCCGTGACTTAAGGTTTGAAAACCCCTGGGAATTTTCTCGGGGTGTCTTAGGGGTTTTATTCAAAATGCCTACATTAGTTTGCCGATCTAGCTTACTTTTCCTGACACACACACACACACACACGCATATATATATATATATATATATATATATATATATATATATATATATATATATATATATATATGTGTGTGTGTGTGTGTGTATGTACGTACTTATATATATATACATAAATAAATAAATATGTATGTGTAATATTTCAAAATTATTGCACTTAGAATATATCTCTAAAATTTTCTTTTTCTCCTTCTCATTTTTGTTTCTATCTATTTTCCCAGCCACACAATCTCAGAATTAAAAGGGATGTTCGCGGCTAAATTGTTTGAACCCGTAGCGAACTCTGCAATCAATGCTTATTTTCTGTCCCCATTTTCCGACTGTCGTATGGTTCATTTTTCCAATGATCAAGTTCCTGTCTGACTGCAAATAACGCCGACTGAGCTGTCCTGGCTTGGGAAAAGAATTCTTCTCGTCTGTCGCTGTGGGGCCGACTTTGTCAGAGAAAAGTGTTTTCATATAGCATCCCCTCCTGTCAGAGAGAGATGTCTTTTCTCAGTCCCGAATCAGCTTGAAGTTCCCCGTTGGACTTGCTGCTGCTCTCTTGTAATGGAGCCACGACTGTCATTTAATTAGGAACTAAAACAATAGGGGCTAAAATTCTCTTGTAGCCCACAGACTTATTCCGTCATGTTTATATACATAAACTAGCCTATAGCCTGTCATTGGACGGGATCCGTAAAATTTTTAATTTTTCAGAACTGCAAAGTACCCTATGAGACAGATAAAAACGTGGTTTCTTTTTTGGCACAGAATCATCTTCCAACAAAAAATAACTTATTATTGAAGCTAAATATTATTGAAGCTAAATATAAAAGAATTTATTATTGAAGCTAAATATAAAAGAAAAGTATTTACGTAATATCTAAGTTCAGCGATAAAAATATATGAAAATAATGCAGACGATATTTAAATAATTTAAAATAAGAAGTGATTCAACGAGATAATTAAAGAAATGACGTCATAATGCTAGGGAAAAATGTTATTTGTACCTATTTATTATGCGATGACTTGATAAACTGAATCGCCTGCTTTTAACCGGGGGAAATAGGGCTCGAAATAATGGCATTAAATGCTAAAAAGGGGGACAAAGGGGTGGATTTCAAACGTTGCTAATCCTAACTCATATAGATTCCAAAATTTATGCCTCTATCCATTCCAGGTCCAACTGCTTCATAAATTCGAGAATAGACGAACAGATAACTTACGCTATTATTATATAGGGGATAATTATCTTCAAAAATACCTAAAATTCTCCTTTTTCCCTCATCTCATATTTAATGTTCAATTTCCCAGGAGTCAAATGTCAGATAAAGGGAGGTTCTCCGACAGTTATTGGTAGTTGTAGAAGTTCTCGTTTAAGAACGTTTTGCCTCAAAAACATTTTCCCGCTCTGTAAGGAGTTTGTTCCGCTCCTTTTAACTTTACTGAGAAGCGAAGTTTCGAGCCAACGAAACGAGGATTTCCCCTTCCGACAAAGTAGGGATCAAAAATGTGGGAGGAGGGGGGAGAAACACTCCCATCTGGACACTGTCCATGGAATTCGGCAATTAAAAATAATCCTCGGGTTACGTCGGCGGATCTCTCAACCCAATTGGCGAGGCCTCAACCCCCCTGGAAGTTTTGGCTGTTAGCTACTGTAGAAAGAAATTAGGTAGCATTGGATGAAAAAATGAATCGCATTTTCTTTTATAAAGCGTGTTTCTTATCTATAAATAATAAATGTGTTTAACAAATTAATATATGCAAATATTTCGAAACTTGCATTGATATGGTTTTCTGAGCAACAGCATTGAATTATGTTACCATTTCTATAGCTCGTTTGACCGATGCAGCCTTGCAACTGCTGAGGTACTTTCACAAAGGTGAGAAAAGTGACAAATAATACAGAAAAAGAGACTAAAAAATGACTAAACATTAAAAAAAAGGGGATTTTTTTTCTCCTCTTGATTACAGATGCTATTAGTAAGATTTTTCTATTTATTTTAACTCTAAATCAAATGATTCATGCAATACATGATTTTAGCGTCAAATAAAAAAAAAAGGTTAAAAATTTCGTTTAACACAACTCAACATTGCTTTTTATTCACGAAAATCTATAAATTAGATTTGAATACGTACAATACATTAATTTTATAATCACAATTTTCTGCATATATTAATGATGTTTTGAAATAGGTACCTAGCTAGATTAGAGTATCGAAACAAAAATTGTGAAGAAAAAGAGAAATGTGTGCTTTGACATAAATTACTAATGTATTAAATGTACATTTCAGTACAAATGTAGATTTCAGGAACTTCTTTACGACTTTGTAAAATCGCTCAATTCTGGAAACCGTATGACTAATTACATTTTAATAAGAAAAATAAGATTAGAGCATCCCATTTCTGGTCTTTTATTAAAATATTTTGTTATTAATTCAGATTTTCTTTTTTCAACAACAGACTTTTGCTGTGATACAACATGAAAAAAGTGACTGTTTGTTTAAAAAGGTGATCAATTGTAAAAAAAGTGACAGAATTGCAAGCCAGTGTAATTTCAAAGTCCACTGGAACTAAACTAGTCAATGACACGATTTTATCACTTTTTCTTAGAAAAGTGACTATAAGTGATGAATTGCAAAAAAAAAAAAGTGACTAAAGTTGAGAAAAGTGACGGAATTGCAAGCCTGCCGATGCCGCAGAGAGGGTATTTTTTCAAAAGCATCTGGGTCCTGAAATGCCTATATTTATTTAGAATACAATTTTGATCAGCTATAATTTTTTTCGAGACATAATATTCTTGTCTGAAATTATGCCTCCCTTTGCATCCCATAAAATTTGCAGAAATAAAGTTCCCTTCCAGATAAAACGAACCCCACCAACAAGAGAGGGAAAGAAAACATTTTTGATTGGAAACAAGCAGAAATTTTTTGGGGACATTATTAATTTGTCAAAAAGTTTCCAAAGCAAATTTACTGAAGCATACAGAGGCTGATCGCACATTTTTTAGACGGTATTCAAAAATCATTTGTAAAAATTATAAATAACTGCAATTGTACTACGTTTTTAAAAGTCAAAATTATCGTCTGCGGCTTGAGAGGTTTGTTTTTATTCAAAATAGAGTTTTTAACGAAGCAGTGGTTGGAAGGTTCTATTTGCGCTCTTTCCGAAGAGAAGTATTCCTATTCCGTTATCCAAAAACGACGTGAGAGTCGCGGTTTTTCGATATCTAAGGCTTCGATAGATGATATCGTCAAAAAGAAAGGAAAAAACGTCAAATTGAAGCCTCGAGTGGGACAAAAATTCCAAACAAGCATCCAAGGAAAAGACGAACATCTTCGACTATTGCAAAGGTACGTTGTTTCATGTTAAAAGAAAATCCTCCTAGTCAAAGAACATGTTGCAAAGTCATTAAAATGCTCGGTCTCCACTGTAAACAAAACGATAAACGTTGATTTAAATCTTAAGAAAGCGAAAAAACGCAACGGGCATCGTCTTTCTCTAAAGCATGTCGCTGAACGCAGGATACGCTGCAAAATTCTGTATGAGAAACATTTATCCAAAGAAAAATGGAAAAAAAAATGTTATAATAGATGAATCATGGGTTGTATTTAAATGATTGAAAAAAAAAATTATTATCATAAAATGGGAGAAAAAATTTAATTGCGTGATTCACAGAACCGAAAAAAAGTTTTTCTAAGGGATTCATAATTGTTGCTGGTTTTTCCTATAAGTTAAAAATAAAGAGAGTTGAAAAAAATGTCAAGATTAACTCCAAATACTATCAGGAACCTATTTTATCGGCCATTTTTCTGAACGAAATACCATCGCTTTACCCGCAGTGCCATCCATCTGTGGAACTCCATCAAGACAAAGCTAGCAGTCACACATCAAAATCCACTGTAAATTTCCTAAAAGAAATGGAACAAAAACCGTTATCAAGGCCATACCCTTCACTGATATCCCTACTCAATCTCCCGATGTATCACCTGTGGATTTTTGTGCTTTTAAAATGTGCATTATCAAAACGTCGTCCCACAACCCTTTCAGGACTCTGGAAAGCTATTCAGGAGGAATGGGATAGAATACCTCTTCTGACACTTCAAAAGGCATTATTATCCTGGAAATGGCGGTGTCACAAGAGAGTCCAGAATGAGGGCTATCCAATAGCCACATTTCAAACACAAGAATTTTATGTACTTTAGTTTTGTGACTACAATATACATCGTCTCAATGTGGGAACAGCTTCTGTAGTATTATGTTTTAGTTGTTGAGATTACTAGAGTGGATTTAATTAATGTCTTAAACACGTCTATACGATGATTTTATGTATGGGCCATAAACTGAAAATTTTAAAAGAAACAGAACATGAAAAAATTGAACCTGCCAGTGACGACGCTCTTAAACAAGAGGTCACATTCAAACTTTCGTTACAATCTTTAAAACAAACTAAAACAAAGAAAAGAGGAAGATTTCAAAATGAATTTATTATATAGTTTAAACAAGTGAAATATAAAACACATATAAGAAATGCAATATTTTTTACCGATTGACCCCTATTCTTTATTTTGGCCGGGATTGCTGGACAAAAACCTGGACTATAACCGAAATGAAGTCGTCAAGTCAAAGTCCAAAGTTGGGGAGCTTCGCATTTATTCAAGATCATAATGTCAACCGATTGGTCGTACAGTGCAACAGCTTTACATAGAATGCCCCAAGATTATCTACCTCTGTCGAGGATAACTATCCCACAGCGATCCAGTTACATGATTTTGTTCACAAGAGATTTTAGAGTATTAGGAATTTTTTGGGAGTCATTTCATTTAGTTCGAAAATCCTACTGGCAGTTGTTGAGGAAAAGAAACCGTTGTCTTGGGATAGCTGAAAAATGGGCAACGTCACGGGTAAAAAGAATTAAAGTCGGTGAACACTCCTTTAAATGTAACACTTTATTGGTTGGAAATTTAGTATTCAAGTGAGAAGGGAAAAAAAAAGGGAGAATTTAAGATAGATTTTTTTAGGTGCAATATTTTTGATACACACAAACACATATATATGGATGTGTTTATGGCCCACTTGTTTAAGTTTAATTTAGTGTCTCCATATTTTTCTTTTATTATTTTACTAATAAGCGTCCGAGAGAATCTCGCCTTATCATTTTGAGTCACGATAGAAGGGCAGAGAGGGTGTCGTGCACCGAGTATGTACTTGCAAAACACCGCAACAGATGGCAGCACTAGACGCCTGGCATAGTTTCTCGACCGTCGAACGCCGTCCAATGCTCAAAGTTAAAAGGGTTTTTCGTACGGCGGGAAGGAGCCTTTATTTACAAAATAAATGTTTCAAACGCATTAGGACGGTAAATAATACATTGTATTGGTGATATTAGCAAACGGGCGCCAAACTTGGTATCAATGATAGCAATAAATCGATTTCAATATTATCGGAACGGAAAAAAGCTAACGTAGTCCTCTTCTGATAGGATCCAAGCAGAACTGGCCTTGGAACAAAACGTGCGGTACTTACCGAAATATTTGTACACAGACAGAAATCTCCAGGTTTAACCATTTTCCGGGTCCAATGTAGCAACTGCCGGATTTTCGAAGGAGAAAACTTCCCGCATTTTATTAATTACTTTTTAATTAAAATTAAAAAATTAAATAATTTTAAAAAAACCATAAAAATACCCTATTTATAATAAAAAACATTTCATGTTTATTTCACCCTCCCGTTTTGGTAATTTTGCGCGTTCAGTAGAAAGGCATTGCTAAATTTGGAGGATTTCAGAGCAACAGCCACACTTCGGAGTTAGTTAACACCACGGGGTGGGTCACGTACAACCAAAAACTATTTAGCTTCCCATTTTCTAAAAAACTTTCTTAACTTTACCTAGTAATCCATAGAAAATATAATATCGAAAAATTTGCGAAAAAGAGTTCACTACAAAGTACGTTGGCACGTTTTTGCCAAAGGTGGAAAAAACCGGTAAAAACCATCCTGGCAAAAATGGATATGTTTTAATTACGAAGATGTAACAATTGCAACTTTAGCTAATTTTAACTCTAATCTAAAAATACATTTTTTAACATAGAATATTCAATGCGTTATTGAAACAGTAATCTAAATCTAAAGTTATACTACCTAGAGATACCAAAAAAAAAAAAAAAAAAAAAAGAAAAGATAAAATGGAGATTGATTTTGCAAGTTTTTATGTGCAATGTTGTTTTTAATGTAATTATTAGCTTATTTCCCCTACAAACTGTAGGTTTAAACGTTTTTAATACTTATATATATATATCACATATATGTATATTTACACATTACAATTAAAGACAACATTACTATATTAAATTGATAAATAAAGAAAACATTTTTTATCCTATACCTCCATCCTATAAATTTATTTACAAAAATAGAATATTGTATTTTCATAGTTAACATCAATAAAATTATTTTAAATTGTCAAATTAATACTAATGAAATACGTAATTAATATTCTGATTTAAGTCTCAATTGTATTATGTACAAAATTATTTATTATTTTGTTATTTATTAATTATTTTGTATAATTTTCAAATCCAGCCAATTTTTCTAGATTTTGCCATTTTTACCGTTTTTTCCCACTGTCCTGGCAAAATGACCAACCCTACTACAAAGGTTCCAAGCTTTGCAACAAACCTGTGAATAGCAACGGAATGAACCGTTATAATACCTATCTGCAGATAACGTCGTCCAAACTACGCCTGAACTGTGTCATTCCTTTCCATTTGTCTAGAAATTTTTCTCACTCTATACATTTTTCGATATTGTAACATCTTTTATCAATTATTAGACTACTGTCCGTCATATGACGGGATTAGTAAAAAATTTAATTTTCCAGAATTCTAAAGTAATCTATGGAGCAGGTAAAAAAAATGGTTTGTTTTTTGGCTCAGAATTATCTTTCAACAAAAATAATCGATTACAATTCACATATGTACCTAATCTTTAATTGAATCCAAATATAAAAGAAAATTATTTACTTAATATCTAAGATTAGTGATAAAACGTATGGAAATAATGCAGAAGATATTTAAATAATCTAAAATAAATGATTAAATGAGATGGTTAAAGGAATGACGTCACAATGCTAGAAAAAATTGTTATTTTTACCTATTTTTTGTGTTAAATTCATAAATTGAATCGCCTGCTCTTGGGGCTTGATATAACGGCATTAAACGCTTGAAAATGAGGACGGGGTTTATTTCGAACTTTTTAAAGATGGCAGTATTTTTTGCTGTGATACTAAGCTTATTCATACCAATTTATTTTAGAATCAGATCTATAGTTTAGGAAAAGATAAACTTGACTCGCTTTGAATTTTGCTGGCTCTAACTCGTCAAAATCCAATATGGATGCTCTACCTATTCCAGGTCCAACCGCTTCATAAATTCGAGGACATATAACTTAAGCTATTATTACATTACGAGAAGAAAGTTTAAGGATACACAACATGAAATGCTTATGTGGCCAGGGGTATCCTTAAAACAATACGTGAATTTAATAAAATAAAAATAATAAAATCACAAAAAATTGAAAAACAGTAAAAATTTATTTTAAAAACAATAAAACAACTTTAGGAATAAGAATAAAAAATAAAGCAGAAAATATTAAATTAATGAGACATTTTAGCTGCGTCGGGGACAGAACCGTCAACCCGCGATGTACGACGATCAATCGTGCAGACACTCTAACGAACGTGCCACGCTTATACATGGCGAGGAAACTAATTAGAGTATATGAGGGTCGAGTAAAAACAGTCCAGAAATTTAAATATTACGTTCATTCCTCGCCATCCTATCAAGAATGAATTTAGTATAGAATAAGGGGGAGAGTAAGGCTTGAAATAATGGTATTAAACACTCAAAAAGGGAGGATGGCGTGGATTTTGAACTGGCTTTGAATTTTGCTAACCCTAACTCATAAAAAATCCAACATGGATGCCTGTATCCATTCCAAGTACAAGCGCTTCATAAATTGGCAGACAGACAACTTAGGCTATTATTATATAGGTGATTTAGATGTCTAAAAATGAATGTCTAAATCCGTTGTGAATAGCAACGCGGATTCGCATTCGTCGCGTACACGGAAAATTCCGCGGTTCGGCAGTGAATTAAACTTCTTCCACGCCGGACGATGACAGAATGGCGGGTTCGGTTCGAATCCCGCTCTATGCATGGATATTAAAGCTGTAGGTTCCGGTCTCGCGAGCAATGAGCAGACCGTATTGCTCCAAATCTCGTTTCTTGGTATTCGAACTGTCACTCGGAATCTGAATCGAAAATATTCGTCTATGAGTTTACTAGACGACTTCGATTATGATAGTAGTACAGATGGCTTCAATCGAACGATGGTTGCTATTTTTTTTACTCGGGATAATCCTGGAATCCAGAAAAAAAGAGAATAAGTACACGTAAATGTAATCAGAAAAAAAAATCTATAAAGCGATTGTAATTTTTTTTTTTTTTTTAATATTAACAACTCTAAATGTAACTTCCCTGTTCGGCAGCCGTGACAAGAAGCGAAGACAACTTAAGAGGAAAACACTAGAAACCAAAGAAGCGACCCAAAATGCTTTTTAAGCCTATTAGAAAGGTTCCTTTTAATAATTTTCCTATTTAAAATTGAAAGTTAATAAAAAAAGGACGATATTTTTTTGATCGAATGTCGTAAAATAATGAAAGTGTTAACATTCTCAAATGCATGGATGTGATTTTGAAGTGTTTCAAAATTAGTAATACCGTGGGACAGAATAACTCCACTTTGAAAAATCACTAAAAAATAGAATTATTTTTAATATTTTCATGCTCAGTTAATTGCTAAAAACCAATTAATAAAATTATATACGAAAGTGAAAAAAATTTAATCGAGCATGTTCTTAAACCGATAAAAAGTACTTGTACAGATTTGTCTATGGTATGTCCTTGATTTCCCAATCAACACGCTTTCGATTGTTATTGAAAGAAAATGTAAAGTAATTTTTGTGATGTTCCCGCTTTGCTTTACTCTCCAGAACGTTCAAACTCATAACAGGAAATTCGAGAGATTTGCAATGGCGCCTTTGGCCGCCCTTATTAAAATCAATTAAAAAAATATTCTTTTAATAAACTAATATAAATAATTGTTATGAGATAAACCATATACCTCTTCTTGATTACAGAAAAAAAGCACGAATTTTTCTTTTTAAACACTTACAGATAAAAAAAAAAAAAAAAAAAAAAAAAAAAAAAAAACGACGCATCGAGAAGATGTAATGCAAATTGATGTGCATGCAAGTTTTGAGAAGAGAAATTTCGATTCCGGGTCATCTATTCTTTGCGAATTTCATTCCGTGTACTCAGAGAGTAACTGTGCCTCGCCTACAGGTGCGCAGATGAGAGAGGACGTGTAGTTGGCCTCATCGGCGAATCGCTCGACATTTGAGGATCAATGCCACTATTAGACGATGTTGGCAGGAATGATTGAACCATGGCCGAACACAGCGTCAATAAAGAAGCGGTCGGCCTAGAGGAACGACAGAACGTGAGGACTGAGCCATCGTCAGAGCAGCAATGACAGCCCCAGATGCAGCATTATGGTCGGTTGTACGTGCAACTAGTGCTTCAGTGACCGAAAGGACCATACATAGGCGGTTCACAGAAAGGGAGGTCACGGCGCTCCTTGCGCCGACTACCATTGACCTCTATACTACGGCAAGCCCGTTTGCAGTGGTATCGGGTTCATTCGAATTGGAATGTCCCTGACTGGAGTAGAATAGTGGTCAGTGATGAATCCCGTTTTGAAGTGAGCCCCGGATGACCAGCGAAGACGTGTCTGGAGACGGGATACCAACCTGACAGTCTCCGGCATATAAGCCGACAACCAGGAGGGATGGTCTGGGGTGCCATTTCATGTCATAGTAGGAACCCTCTGGTTGTCATCCGTGGCACTCTTACAGCACAGCAGTACGTTTACGAATTTCTACGTCCCGTTGTGTTGCCCTTCGTGTCACGTCCTCATGGGTTTACATTTCACCAAGATAATGCCCGACCCCCACATTGCACGTGTTTCTATTGCTTGTCTCCGTGCTTGGTGCAACGAACTAAATGTTCCTTATTTGGCTCCTCTTTCGGCCCACGTGGTTCGCGGCCTCTCACCAATTCCGGCGTCAAATAGCTTGCAGTTGTTTTCCAAAAATTCCTCTCTCTCGGCGCCACTCTACTGCGTTAAGGGTGACCGGCGGGGCAGTGTGGCCCAATACTTGCGATCTGCTTGCTCACCACCACCAAGAGATGTCTGGAGGTTCTTACGATCATACGGGCCCGGTTCAGTTCTTGATTGATTGCCTTCGTGCTTGGCGAACGGACATCAAGGTTGCCATATTCAGCACGTTTGGAACATTAGGATCAGGGATCTCTAATCAGCTCGGATTTTGACGATCAAACTCTCCAGTTTGACAGAATTTGGCACGATATTCCTCAGGAGGATATCCGCCACCAGTATCCATCAATGCCAAGCCGAATAACTACTTGCATAAGGACCAGAGGCGGACAAACGCGTTATTGAGTTTTTCTTTTTGCGAAGCTCTGCCACTTGGATATATCGTCCAACTTTTCTCAAATTGTAATCAACTGTTTTTCTGTACATTACATCTACGGATTTTCCTCCCATTCTGATAAATCCTCGGCTCGTTGATTTTTTTTTGGTCTAAAAGTGCATATTTGTAAATAAGTTGGTTTTTTTTTTTTTTTTTTTAAATAAGTGAACGTATTTAGTGTAGAATGTGAAAGTGAACTTATATATTTATTTTTCTAGTTCTCTTAGTTGAAAATTCGGTTATAAACTAAACTCCTCGGCGCAACAGCCCCTAGGGGGCCAGGGCCTACGATGCCAATCTCCGTTTCTGAGACCAAGGGCCCTGGCGTGCGAAGCCTATGTTCCGGTTAGGTGGTCAACCTTACGCGGAACCCCAGTCTTTAGCTCTGAAGCATGCTTGATCCTCAGTTAGTCTATCCACTGAAGAGATGAAACACTGAATCAGCCTTGCCCCGTCCGGGAATCGAACCTCAGACCTGTGTAGAGATAGAGCGAGCACTACCCTAACGTCATTGGGCTTCGAAAATTCGCTTATAATGGCCTCCAAATTTATTTTATTTGTAATTTCTTGTTTTCTGAATAATACTGTTAGATTTTGCAGTCTTAAATCTTATAGGAAGAAGATAATTTTTTTTGTCAACTTCAATTGAGAGAAGCTCTGTTCGCCAATGGCGACGCTCATAGCCCTTGTTAAAAAAATTTCTTTTTAATTATTCTTCCAACTAAATTCAAAATATAATTGAGATATAAGATTGTAAATATAATTAATATAAATACCTGTATTATTAATGCGTATAAAATTCGCACATACTTAAAAAAGTTGATAAAACATAACATTGTTCTACTTCTAAAAATTTCAACTAAAAAATCGTAAAATTTTAGGGATCGTCGTGGAACTTTCGAGTTATTAACAATTCCAAAGAATGCTCGATGCCTTCATTTTTGTTTAGGAATAGTTGGAGATTGCCAAAGTTTCGCAACGGCATCAGCTAAAGTTCAAAACATTCTTTGTCGGGATAGAACAAAAAGTGCGAAACACTTAAAACATATGTAAAGAAAATTAATCTTACACATATAATAATTAATGTATACCAGGGGGATTATTGACTCCTACCCCTTTTTATCTTTACATTCTTAATGTCGTTAATGTTTTCATTTCATTTCACTTTTAAGGCTACAATCAATATCAAAATTTGGAATTTTGTTTTTGGACTAATAAAGAAAAATGCTGCCCAAACCACATACCGCACCACCCCCCTAAGTACGCACTTGTTCACTTGTCGAATGGGACTGGGTACCGCTCCGTCCTCCGATAATTGAGTCCGGAATCGTTTCACGCTGCACTATTACTAACCCCAACTTTGTTCTTTCGTTGTTACAAAAAGAAAATTTCACGTTTTCCTTTGGGAAAATCCCTACATTTGCCCTGGAATACGAACCAAATTCTGGAGAGTCGACAGGAACTGAAATCACCCTGACTTTCAGAAAAGAAGCCGACTTTGAACCTTGAAAGGAACGTGCCAATGATCATTTTGAGGAAATAAAAATAAATCATTGCAAATCGTGGAAGGAAATCACGTGGTATCCTCGACAGATATTTATAGCTGTGTTTAAAGTAACGCGTATTGCTCATGGCTCGAAGACCGTGTTCTGTAAGGCCGAACGGTTAGGACGCCGATATTTGGTAGCGGAGTTCGCAGCCCTTCGGAAACGGCTTTAAGCAGTAGGTCCCGGTCTCGCGAGTCCTTGCCTGGCATAAAAGTGGACCGTAGCGACCCAAACCAAACCACTCTGCGAGGAAGAATGATTGCTTTCGGAATCAGGCGAAGGCGCGACTCCTCGGGAGGAAAATCGATGGCGGAAAAAGAAATTTAGTTGGCGGAAGAGGGTTTTTTTTTTTTTTTATTCTTTCTTTCTTTCGGAAAAAGAAAAATGAAATGAATGGATAAATCGAAATCTGTCGATATTTTACTCGAGACGTAGGGGAACGACAACCGAGGGCAGCCGCATACACGTATGAGTGCATAGATATAATATGTATACATACATACACACACACACACACACACACACACATATATATATATATATATATATATATATATATATATATATATATATATATATATATATATATATACATAAATACGAGATCCGTCCATACCAAAAAGAAAATATTTTTGGGACGAGCAACATCATTGTGTCGGTACAGTATGTCTGTAGTAATGGCTAAAAATTCCTTCTCCCGATGATGCACCCGTCACAGTTGCGAAACCCCCATGCGTTTATTAAATACGGAAATCTGTCGTCTACGATGAAGTTTTTACTTTGCTAAAATATCTGGAATATATCAATATATATATATATATATATATATATATATATATATATATATATATATGTATATACACACATATATATACACACTAACATATATTTACATAAATGTGTGTATATATATTTATATATATGTATGCATATAGATTATGGGATACGGGGGAAAAGAATTGATGTCGGAGAATAGAATAATCCTTTAAATCAAACATTTTACGGCTGGGAATTCGGGTATTAAAAAAGAATTTTAGATATTTCAGGTGTAATAATTTATGTATATATTATATATATATGTGTGTCTGTGTGTGTGAGTGTGTTTGTAATCCAATAATTATAAAACGGTTGGACAAGGAAAAAGCTAATCAGCTCACAGTAATAGCGAAGCAGTCTGGCCATTAAAACGCTCCTTCGATGGAGACATTGAGAGGCTGGGAAAAATATTTAAAGAATGGGAGTGAGGAGGTTTTTAAGGAAATATTAAAGTTAAATCATCAGCATTGGCACGACAGCCCTTAGAGGACCTGGGCCTTCCTCAGAAGCTTTTCCCAATCTGCCCTTCTCCCAGCAATTGATCTCCAGTTCTTTACCTTTAAGATGGCAAAATCTTCATCCACACAGTCTTTCCACCGTTTCTTAGGCCTACCTTTTGGTCTTTTATTGGAAGGGAGTGCATTAAAAACCCTCAAAGTTGTTCGTTCTGGGCTCATTTATATAATTCAAAATTATATCTTTTTCTCCAGTTGTTATTTTCAATGACAGCACCAAAGATATTTCGCAGGATCTTTCTTACTTTTGAAGGTTGCCAACATCCTCTGTTCTTTTCTTGTTAGGGTCCAAGTCTCCGAGGCATCAGTCAAAACTGACTTGATCAATTTTGATATATATATATGTTCCCAAGAGAGAGAGCAGCTTTGGCAGCGATATTAACCGTCAGAAAGGAACTTATATCATTGGAAAAGTAAACCATCGGATAGAGACAGGCGAGTGTACAAAAAACGAGCACTGATTTCAGAGTTAGCTTTGGGAAATGGGTTGGAAGAACTTAAATCTCGAACACTCCTTTTCATTCGGAGATTTAATGGCTGTGAAAATAGAAAGAATTAGAACGGAAAAAGAGAAGGTATCTTAAGTGTAATAATTCTGATATATTACACACACACATGGTGTGTGTGTGTGTGTGTTCATCGATAAATGCAATACGGCGAACGAAATACGCCAAAAGTGAATTTTCGTTCGGACTGCACGTTACTTAATGCATTCGAGAGCGACGGCGAAGGAGAAAAATCGATTCCGGAAATGCTGAAACAGAGAATTATTATTGGCTAGAACGGAGGATTTTTATTCGGTGAACGT
Source organism: Pardosa pseudoannulata (assembly GCA_032207245.1). Classification (NCBI taxonomy): domain Eukaryota; kingdom Metazoa; phylum Arthropoda; class Arachnida; order Araneae; family Lycosidae; genus Pardosa; species Pardosa pseudoannulata. The sequence continues at coordinate 2,747,609 of CM063505.1, forward strand.
TTTCCCCCTATATAATTTATTTCTCGCGTATATGGTGAGCTATGCCAATCTCTCTTGTCTATGGCGTTCGCATCAACGTTTACGCAAACGAGTACGCGAGTATATCGGACCGTCTTTGGAACGACAAAATCGTTCTTTCGGCACTAGAGAATTCGCAACGGGAAACATCGCCCCTGACGAGTGCAAAGCGTTTGGGAATCTGTTCCATTTAAACCCTCCTCAGGAGGGAGGGATCTTGACTCCCGATTCCCCACCGGACAACATCTCCTGAAGGAGGAATGAGGAACTTTTTTCGTTGAATGGGCCCGTAGCGCGAAAAAATGATTGTTCATACTGATTTCAAATTTTCGCAATTCTCTGGACATTTCTAAAACGTTTAAAACGAACTGCGTCGAAATATTCGAATTCGAACCTGTACAATGTTTGCATTTAATATCATTGCTTTTAAGGAAACTAAAATGCGTTTTATCGAAAATGGTATTTTTCAACTTGCAATCCAAATAAAAACCTGTCGCATGCATTGATTTCAAATTTTCCCAGTTTGACGAAACTCTTAACTGCTTATGTTGTCGTCGTTCATTTCATTTAGTATTTAAAATGGAACATCATTTTAGCTTTCTTGAAAAATTCATTTCCCTGGGTTACAGTTCAAAAATTTCAATAGGTGGCAGGGTTGTCATTTTGACCGGTCCAAACTGATTTTGACCAGAACACTGGATAAAAGTGGTTTTAACCGTCCAAAAATGATCAGAATTGTTAAAAATTGTTTTTTAAAGGGTCTTAATTTTAATATACATTATCTTTTGTCATTAGGAGTGATTTTTAATAAGCAATAAAAATAGTACTGCAGTTCAACAAAACATTGCACTAACCAGTTCACGAGATTGAACATGCTTATACAGTATAATAAGAATGGTTGAATTTTAAAAACGAACCACGCACGTGCAATTGTAAAAATGGAATCCAGTTACAGTACACTTAGACCCGATGTCTGGTGGGCAGCTACGAAAAAAGGTTAAAGGCATGAACATGAAATGGGTTGATTTTACAATCCATCTCATGAACTGTTATGCCAGCTACAGAAAGATTACTTTCAAAGTTTGGAGTCATCCGAAATAAATGACGAAATCGTTTCAGTGGAGAGACAACTACAAAACTTGTGACTTGTCATCGTTTCTCGAATTCGACATAAATGACATATAAAACAGCTTTTATATAAAAAAAATAAGTAAAACATTTTTTTTTGTATCTTGGTTTATTTATTTTTTTGCTAGTGTTATTTATATTATGACATTTTTTACAAATGTAACTTGCCTTTATCATAGTACATAGTAAACTATGTTCGATTAGAATTAAATATATCGAAAAGTGAATTTCGGTGGTCCAAATGGATATGGACCAGGACGGATGGATAAAACCACTGGTTTGAACCCCCATGGTTAAAACCGATACAACTCTGATAGGTGGAGAATGATAACTAATAAGGATTGTTTACAAACGAGTAAAAATTATTCACGAAACTCGTTTTGTGTCGGTGTAAGACAGCGCTCAGTGTGTCGGAAAAGTTTTAAAACTGTGAAAACAAGATCAGTGTTTTCACTTCATGTATACAGTTGTCATTTTTGGGAAACAAAATAAATTCAGCAAAGTAAGTGAAATATAAATAACACGATAAGAATTAAAAAAGGATACGACATAAGAAAAAAAATTCTTCCAATTTAAAATTGCTTCAAGGTAAAGTGCCCCCGACTGTCAATGACGGGCACTGGGAACCCTCTCCGGAGAGCTTGCCAGTTAAAGGATGGTTTATTATTTTCGGATGGCCAGTGCGCCACTCGTTTGTTTCTCCCCTATATTCTACTTAAAAATGTTCAATTTTTAAAATTACTTTTTGTCCTCTTGTTACAATACGAGATACGCTGCTGTAATATAAAGCGACATTTATTTAAAAGTTCAGTTTCTGTAGGGAAGCCTTTTATGGTGTCAATTTTTTAGAAAATCCAGTTGTACGAATCGATAAAGAAGTGAGCGTTCATTATTCCCCTTATCCTTAAAATACATAGATAAAATAAATAAATAAAATAAAA
>CM063505.1:2754695-2777195 GCA_032207245.1 Pardosa pseudoannulata
AGGTACACGCTCCCGACACTGTGAATGCAGTTTAGAATCCCGTTGAATTCATTTATAAAGATAACTCAAAGTTTTCTTAGTTACTTCAAAATGATCGTTAAGTTCTTCACAATTTTTTTTCCTATAGTAATTAATGAAAGAAAAGATCATTTTCACTGCAATCTGGAAGTAGATAGAATTTGTTGTTAATACCGGCGATAAAATTTTCATGCCAACCTAAAATAATCGACGATTCCATTTAAAATGATCCCATATGTACCTAATCTATTATTGAAGCCAAATGTAAAAGAAAATTATTAACGTAATATCTTAAGTTCAGTGATAAAAACGTATGAAAATAAGACATAATTTAAGAATTAAAAATAAGAAATGATTGAATGAGATGGTTAAAGGAATGACGTCATAATGCTAGAAAAAAATGCTATTTTTACCTATTTATTATGTGACAAATGGAAAATAGGTTCTGAAATAGAGGATAATTTTTAAAAATTTCCATTTCAAATACTATAAATACGAAATATTTAATGGATTTGAAACAAAAAGGTGAAATGGCAGTTAAATGTGCCCTCTCGTATTATTGGCGATATTTTTTGACACCAATAGTGCCAACATGTCATATAAGAAGGCGGTGGTAACATCCATCAGAGCAACACAAATGCAATAAAAAACAAGAACTATAATTACTAAAATAGTAAAAAACACAGTAGAGATGAAATTTATACAATGATTGAAACAAATTTTTAAATTTTCAAACACATAGAGAACCATTTTTAAATTTTTTTGAAATCATACGGAAATTAGCGAGAAAATAGGGGTACATACTTTATAAAAGAAACGAAAATGAAACCAAAAGCATAAAGTGTGCTTATTCAAATGCTTAAAACTGTATACAAAATGTGCTTATGACGTCAGGTGCAGCCAAAATGGCAGCTCCACTTCGTCGTTGGCAAAACATTTGAATTTCCTACAAATTATGGTCGTTATTGGGATTTTAATTTTGTGAATTTTCTGAAAATGGTGACAAGTTGTTGTGCGTATGGCTGTACCAAACGTTTCAAAAAAGGCAAAAATATTGGATTTTATTGCTTCCCTAAAAATCCTACATCGAGAATGCTTTGGATAAAAGCCTTGAAAAGGCAAGACTGGGCTCCAAGTTCTTACAAAATTTGCGGCAAACATTTTCAGAATGGTCATAAAACGTTAACCTTACTGTAATGTAATAGATTACATAAAATTATTATGCTGTAAGAATTTTTTTGTCATTACTAAGTTGTTTTTTCTATTTCTAATGTATTTTCTATGCTTTTGTGATAAGTACTGTACCTATAAATGTCATTATTTTTTGTCCTTAAAATGGTTTTGCACATTTTCATTAGATTCTTATTTATGTAATAGTTTATTGTGCCCGTTAACATAATCAAAGTACATTAGGATACTTAATAGTACTGTGTAACGTGTTTAATTTTTAAAAAACATATAATTTTGTAAGTGCTAAAAAAAATCTATTTTGAATGACTTGGCCAGTTTCTCATGTTTCCTTCCCTTCCATTTAATAAAAATTAGTTTTTTCGTGTACGTGATCCCTATCGAAGCTCATATGATACAAAGAAAACAAGCCAAGTTTTGCCAAAGAAAAGTGGAGTTGTAGTCGGCTCTCGCATTTGTTGACAAACATGTACTTTCTCTATACAAAAATTTTATACACCATAACAGTCGAAAAACCTGGGTTGCCATGGGTAAGAAAACTCACCTACTTGGCGACGTTAATTATAGATAAAGAATGAAAATCTAGGGGCATCCTAAACTGCAGTGGAGTCAACTTAAGATACAGGTAAGCCACTGCCAATAGGACACCGGAGTGGGGAGTTTAGGGCATTCCATTCCCATCTCTGTCGACTTCTGACGTGACATAGAGGAGCACTCCGGTTTACACGACGGAGAATGGATTGATTGCTTAAGAGTGCATTCCGAACGGCTGCGGGAAGGAGGGGAAATGCATGACTCAAAATTCTTTGAAAGGGATGATTTGGACGTAAACGCGTAAAGAACGGCTAAAATATGTAATACGTGAAAGAGGGAATTACGGACGAAGCTAATTTGTAAACTATTAACTTTGAGTTAAGACACTTTTTAAACGTATCAAAAAGCAAATGTTAACGGGATCAATCGCTTTAAAAAATGTAAATAAAATCCACTTTTTGTTTAATCCTGCAATGCTCCTCGTTACTCGACAAAACTTAAGAAAAAAATTCTAATACATCTTAAAATAAATCTGCATTCCAAATTTCAGTAGAACGATCAGCGAATGGGTAGGACGCTGCTCTTCGTTGTTGCAGGCCGTGGAATCGGCTTAAAGCAGCAAGTCTCGCTCGTGTCGTAAAGATCTAAATCAAACAATTTCAGTTTTATAGACTCAAATCTAAATTTAAGATACACACACATTATATATATATATATATATATATATATATATATATATATATATTATATATACATATATATATATATATATATATATATACATACACATATATATATGCATATATATACATATATTATAAATATACATATAATATATATATTATATATACACATATATATGCATACATATATATATATACACATACATATATATATATATATATATATATATATATATATATATATATATATATATATATATATATATGTATATATACAGGACCGGGGTTTATAATTGTGCAGGGCTCCCAGTGGAATAAATAACATTAAAATAGGCAAACTAATAATCATAAAAAAGAATAATTTTACTGAAATTAGTGAATTTCTTATTTTTGTGTGGGAAAATTCAGAGAAATCTGGTTTAGTGTTACACTTCGAGTGTTTGTTATTTAAAAAAGTAATTGCTTTGCAATATTAACATGTATTTTTAAAAAAGTGTTACTAAAAATATCAAAAATACCAACGAAAACTATCCAAGCAGGAGTACTCCGTTTGATAGAATATCGATTTTAATAAGCTTAAAATAAATATAGGAAGTATTCACCTTTATACTTTTTTGATAAGCAGTGATCACATCAAGAGGATGGTAAGCTTTGATACATTGGGCTAAGGATCAGAGGAGGACATCAATTACTGTCTTGAACACAGGCCGCTAGAACGGGTCCTGTGTACACATAAATATTCTTTTTTCGAACATGCATTTTTTTTTTTTATAAATATGAATAATAGATAAAATCGTCTGTTCAGAATGTATTTTGAAGTAACAGACAGACAACACTATGGGTAAAAATTGAAAATGAAAGAATGAAGATAGAAAACGTTTGGTAAGGAAATTTCATCCCTGTTTTTTATATCAATTTTAGTGCAGCAGCAAAGTCGGAAATTTCGATAAGAATCGTAAACTTTTAGGAATCGTCCTGGAATTGTTGAAGTAGATTAGTAACAATCCCAAAAAATGTTCAATGTCCATTTTTGTTATTCTATTGCCACATTTTCGAAACGGCATTAGCCTAAGGTCAAACTGTTCTTTATTGGAATGAAACTAAAAGTCTCAAACACTTAAAAAAAAGGAATTATTATTACTCATTTTACACATACAATAATTATTGAAAATAACAAGGTTTTTTTTTTATAATTTACCTTATCAACCTCTTTATTTCATCATTTCATTTTAGTTATATATATAAGCATATATACATATATATATTATATATATATACACACACACATATATATATGCATATATATACAAATATATATATATATATATATATATATATATATATATATATATATATATATATATATATATATAAACTAAAACAATTATAAATAATTTTAATTTTCTTTTTTGGATTAATATTTTAAAAAAATATTCCGGCCCTAAACATGTACCGCCCGGTGTGGGCCGCACCCCTCGTCGGTACACCGCTGTCTCCAAAGAATCGCATTAACTAGTCGTAGTAATCGTTGGAGAGAATCGATTCATTTCGATTTACATTTCAGCTCGTGCAGTAGCGTTGAATGTTTTGAGATATCACTTGATATCGGAAAGCAGGGGCGTACGCAACGGGGGGGGGGGTTAAGGGTTTTAAGCCCCAGCCCTTGAGCTCAGAAAAAATGGCAAAAATAAAAATTTTAGTAGAAATTATGAGGGTTATTACTTTTTTAGAATTATGAATCTCCCCTTGAAAAAAATCTGCGTACGCCACTGTCAAAAATGGATACTTATTTTTAAGAATGTCTATGGATATTATTAAAATATCATCTTTGGACATTGTAAGACCTAGTTTAATAAAACAATTAAAAAAAGAAAACATATTCATATCATTACATATAATTTAAGAAAACAATATGAAAAAAAATGGCTTTCGTAAACATTGATTGAATTCTATTTTTTAGAATAATATTTCAATCTTACAAGAAACTCTTTTGAACCATTTTGATGTTGCATTATGTCGGCCCATCTTGACCTATTTATCTGTGCTACCTGAGTTGTTTATGTGGTCGGTTTGATATCGTTTTCCAAATCAACATAACCGCCAAGCGCGCAGTTTCCATATGTTTTTCTCCTTGTTATTTTTGAAGGTCAGAGTTTTGCTCTCTCTCCCTACCCGACCACCTGCAGAACCGGAAACTGCGGCTGTTTACCGAATTATGAGGAGTAAACCGCGATCAACAGCAATACTACTACAACATCCGGTTGGCTAACCATTCGAATTCACTTTCGTTCCGTTTTTATATTATTCTCAGTCTTGTACAAATTGAAAAAAAAAATTTTTTTAACGGCTAGTTCATAAGTCTCTCTAGGCGCCGCATTAGGAATACATTTCCTTCCACATTGCCTATGTGTATGAATTTTACTCGGAGCTACACTTTTAATTGGCCGGTCACTTTCGCGGTTATTGGCCATCGAAATAACAGCTAAGTCCATTACAACGAAGGGTCTGTGGTAAAAACTTTATATTAGAATAAGAAAAATAACCATCTTTTCAAGAACAGCGATCAGCATTGAATGGTGACGACACTTCTACCACAAAATTCGCTCCACAGCGGAGTGCTTTAGAAACGAGAACAGCAGCTTAGTCAGCGTTATTAACAACCAGGAAGGAACTCAGATCATGGGAGAAGTGAAACAGTTGGAAAAGGGGGCGAGTGGACTGAAAATTAACATTAGTTTCAGAGTTAGACCGGCAAATATAATTAGAAGTCATTGAACACTCCTTTAAATAAGATATCAGACGGCTGGAGAAATAGATATGAAAGACTGAGAAGGGGAAAATGAAAATTTTAGATAGATATTTTAAGTGTAATAATTTTGATATATTACATATATACATACATATATATATATATATATATATATATATATATATATATATATATATATATGTGTGTGTGTGTGTGTGTGTGTGTGTATGTAATATTTCTAACCTAAAAACTAACCAACATAAGTCTATCTTAAAATACTTTTCGGACGATTCTATCCTTTTATGGCAAAACATGACGACCCTCTTTTGTTCTTTCTATCGAGATGGCAAGTACGAAAATTAATCGAGCGTCCCCCATATGATTAACCATTGGGCTGGTTGAAATACCTATAAATTGAGGTTCTTCCCCCCAGAATCATTCAGAAGAAGATGGTAGAATAAACTGCATTTCTCTTTTACAAAATTCTATTCTTTGATCTCTTGACCAACTGACTGACCACTGCATCCATGCTTCGTGATGGGCCCATTTCACACGCACACACATGTGCAACCAGTGAAATTATCTTCCACGGGAATGATCCCTATTGCCCGGGCTCATTAAGCAATAAGAATTCTTAAGTCGAACAGCCAAGCGAAGCCCGACGTTGTAGAACTTAAAAATGACAGACCGTTTTTACATGAGTTTTACGGCGAATGATACAAGAGAAATACATCTTTCAATGATTTGCGCACCTCAAAGCCCGTGACTTGGTTCTCGAGAGACTTTAGATTACTCGTATTTTTTCGGGAGTCAGGAGTGAACCTCGATCTTTCAGTGAGCTCCAGAGTCACACAGGCAGTCCTTGAGTTATTGGAAGAGCGAAACTATTATCGTGGGACAGCTGAAAAATGGGACCAGTGGACAGAAAGTGGCCATTTAGGCGAGCGTTATTTGTAAGCATATTTCACACTTTACGGTTAGGAAATGAGTTATTCAAAAATTGGTGGGAAAAAGAATTTCAGACTGATATTTTAGGTGTAAATAATTTTGATGTTACACACACACACACACACACATATATATATATATATATATATATATATATATATATAGATAGATAGATAGATAGTGAAAATTTGTAGTTTTGTTATAAATCTTCATTAATTAAAAACAGAGTAGCTAATATTTACAGCTACTTAAATAATCCTAAGAATAATAATAAAATAATCGAATATTATAGTTAGAATATAAAGAAGAGGGGCATATATATAAAAGTGTGTGTGTGTACATATATATGTATATATATATATATATATATATATATATATATATGTATATATATATATATATGTGTGTGTGTGTGTGTGTGTGTGTACATAGAAATTTGGTTGCTGCGTTATTACATGCACTGCAAAATTACGTCCCTGTGCGTGTGTGTGTGTATATATATATATGCATATATATGTATGTATATAAACATACATATATGCGTGTGTGTGTACAAATATATATATATATATATATATATATATATATATATATATATATATATATATATAATATATGTATATATATATATGTATATATATATATGTGTATATATACATATATATATACATACATATATATATATATATATATATATATATATATATATATATATATATATATATGTCAGATTTAAAAATGGGGGTTAAGAATTAAGCGAGTTATAATTAAAAAATAGTTAGAACTCATTAACGATAACGTAATAGGAGAAAGACACACCCTCGCGTGGAACTATACAGAGTAAAGAAGCTGACGCGGAAGTAGACATAGGAATATTGGAATATATATATATATATATATATATATATATATATATATATATATATATATATATATATATATATATATATATATATATATATATATATATATACGAAAGAGGCATTCTAGTTTTTTATATGATATAATGAGCCTTACTAGAGAGAAGTATTCGTGCAACAAAAAACTTTAAAATTTACTTTTAATATACCCAGGTTCGCCGGCCGAGGGGTCTCAATGGGCTCGACTCCACGCCCTACCACTCAATTCTGAACGACATTTTAGCATTGAAATAAAAGTAGATTTTCACATACAGAATTTTTTTAACTATTTAATCACAATTTAATTTTTAAATAAAAATTCCAACTTTTAAAAATTCTTGCTTAGTTTTTTTAGTTTTAAATATTTGTCCTTTAATAGAACAATTTGTCGGAACGTCACGAACTATTATATTGCCCTTTCCATTCAATTTCATGTGTACAACAGCCAATAGAAAAACAATAAAATCCCCTTCCATTAATTTTCATGTTTACAACAGCCAATAGAAAACAATAAAATGTCCTTCCATTTGAAATTAAAACCAGAATTGTCTTAAGTTGAGATGTGCCCTGCTGCGTGAACTCGCCTTATTGTATTATACATTTCATGAAATATTACACAACATTGTGCATAGACTACAGTTACTAAATTTTATATAATTTTAAATGAAATTTTTTATATTAAATTATCAAATTTTATTAACTTTTATGTTTTTTAATTATAAATAGAGAAATATATCAGAAGTTTAGTCCAGTTCTGGCAACTCCCCCTGATACTAAATCCTGATTGCCGAGCTGAACGTATATTTCAACAACACTAAAAAGAATTCCACATTCATTTCTAAAACTTTCCGTAACAAAGAAGCATTCGTAAAATGTAAAAACCGTTTCGTGCAAAAAATTGGTCCAATTTGATGAAGTCTTTCGGAGTGTTAAACACATTTCTGTAAAACGATAACGGGTCGATTGTAACCGATTTTCCGACTTTGTCGATTCTTGAAGCGCGGATACTTTTAAAACTATTGCGGGATCAGTTTCACGTCAATCGGTGAGAAAATAACAAATTAAATCTTCGATGACAGGTCTGCCGATGAAATGTGAGGTCGGAAACCAAATTTGGAGCTCTTACACTTAAGGTAATTGAGACAAATTTAAATGAATGCAAAATGTTTATTTGTACATTTCTAAGTGATTGTGCTCGCCAATCTCGTCAATACTTAAGAAAAAACAATGTACTGCTATTGTATTAAACAATTTTCGAAGAAATTCTACATTTGGGGCTACAAACTTGGGTTTAAAGTTATGAACACACTATGAGTTATACTCAGTGGCGTGGAGTGTTTGAGAGGGGGGGATTATACTAAGGTGACAATCGTCTTCCTTTAGAGAGTCCTTTCGTTGTGTAATAGTAGATACCCTTCTTTCCGATAAATATCTACACATTTAATAATAATTATAAAAATTGGCCATAAAGGTGAAACAACCGCTTATTTATGCAGATAGTCACTTTGTAGTGACTGCAATAACAAAACAGTAGCTACTTTTGATAGTGTATTATTTGATAAAAGTAAAATAACGATATTTTCTGGTGTTTTATTGACTTGTAACTCGGTTAAAACAGGACAGTAATTATTTAATTTACTTATGTTTTGTTTTGTTAACATTATGTCCTATGATTCACTGCACACCACCTCCTCCCATAAAGATGGCTGTATATGAATATTATATTATACAAGAATTACTATATTAATTTTGATTTATGATTTAAGGGGACCTCTCTCATGAAACACCCCTGGTTGGGTTTCCATGTGATTAATGGTAGACAATGAATTTTTACACACAAATTGACTGTTGTTAAGGTTCTGATAAATGCCTATAGCAAAGGTGGATCACATGAGGTTTTTATAAAAGCTAGCTCTTCATTAATTAATTTTAATCTTACAGATTATGGCAATTTGAAAATTTATAGAATTGCATTGTTGCTATAATTGTTGTAAATATTTGAATATTATTTTTCTATTGTATTTCTTTATAACATAGTAAATTTATTTAAAAATACATCTACTGTTTAATTTTTATTTTTGAAGCGGTATATAAATATGTCATCGTTTATTAAAAACAAGAATTAATATTATAACAAGTTATTACTCATACGTGAATAAAAGTATTTTAGGCTGCAACTTTTGTATTAAATTTATTTAAAAAAAATATTTTGCAAAATTTGCATGTACAAGTATGAATGTATACCTTATCCTTATTACTGTCTCATTTAAATGTAGCCTCTATTGACAACAAGGTACAAAGGCTCTGACATATAGGAATGGAAAAACTTTTTGATGTAAAATTAAAATCAGCAATTTAATTTAATTAATAATTGTTGAGTGGAACATAGCTTCAAATGCTTGATTTTGTAAATTTGATAAAGGCATCTGCAGAAAAGGAAAGTACAGGATGGAAATTTGTAAATTAAAAATTTTGTAATGAAAAATGTAATCCAGCAAAATCTTTGATAATAACACATTTAAACAATATTTGCAATTACAGAATCTGATTATACCAAATATCAATGCAGCTATTTATTTACAAATGCCATGCAACTGATAACGACCGAAGTAAAATTATACAATGTACAGCACGTTTACAAATGTCATCCAGAATTACCTAAACCATAATTAGCAGATCCTAAACAAATGGACCAGTAAGAGAATGGAACATTGATATCATTACTTTAAACATGTATATATAAAGCTTGTAAATCCATTTCAATACAAAATTATTATAGAAATTTTCTTTAATAAATTTAAACTCTTGCTAGCAATTGTTTCTTTTATGTCTAACCAGTTCACAATTTTAAAAATTGTACTACATGAATGGTGCTGAAAGTACCTATGAAGGCAAAATGAAAACCCACTCTAATGCCTTTCAAAAGACTTAAAAAACAAGTTTGATTAACCATAAAAAAAAAAAAAAGCCCAACTCTAGAATCATCCTAATGCCAAATGTGGATGAATTAAGCGAACCATTTAAAGTTCTTAAAAGATAAAGCACAAAGTTTATCCAAAATAAAATAAATATACATACTTGCTACACTGAGACGTATTTACTTCTACAGTCATATAAAAAACATTAAACAACACTTTTTTAAAATTCTACATTAATTCAAATTTGCCCTGATTCATGGTATATCATTTCTGTAAATGCCAGCATTTATACACAAAAACAAGTTTATGATTACTATGCAATCATTTGAAAATGGGGTTTTAATAGAATAAACAGAAGGAAATTATCCACATGCACAAAAGTAGATTCTTGATTATTAATTTTATAAAAATTCCTTTTACATCAAATTCATTAAGCTCAAACAGAGCTGGATCCTCAGATAGACAAATGTATAGAGAGGTACTGACAAGCTGTAATTTTAAAAAGATTCATGAATAAAGAGAGTTTATTTTTCTGTTGAAAAATGGTATATATTGAATAACATATTGATTTTTATATGGTTACAATGTGTAACTCATTTATAGGACACATAATGTAATAGTTTTAACCAAAAATTGTTTGCATATAAGGTTTTTTTTCCTGTTATTAAGTTTTGTTTAAGCTTTTCAGATTATTTAGGTTTATTTTATATTATTTGAGGGCTCTATCATTTTGTGAGAGGGCGAGGGCCTAGTAAAAAAATTTCTAGAGCCCAAAGTGCTTCAAATGGGTTGATCCATTAAATAAATATTTCAAAGTGAATGAATAATTTTAAGATATTTCTTCACTATTTTAAGTAAAGGCCATAATAATTGTACCTCTTCTAGAAGATTCCAGGCACAAGTTAAGTGCTGAAAAATTAATAGTAGCCCTGTTAACAAAAACAAAATGAGTTTTAAATTATGGGTTCCAACCTTATAAATAAAAGTTTTACTCATTCTATTAGCATTTTGTGTAATATTAGATAATTTATCAATACATTTAAATTTATTTACTATAGCTATGTCTTCAGTAGGAGACTCATGGCATGACTAAATCATTTGAAATATTTTTTTAAAATCTAATATGGTTTAAATGTATGTCGAACCAACTCCCACACAGAAATTAATAAAATTTATTACATGAAATTGGGTCTGAAATCTGGGGAGAATAATGCATTTATTTTTTATAATTGTGAAATAGAATGAAGTTATCAACAAATATGGAAAATGATTCTCTATTATACATACTCACTTAGAGTAAGAACTAAAATGGAACTGGATACTTGACGTGTGTTGTGACAAAAATGGTTTTCATTATTTATATAGAAAATACTCATACATAGCTGCAGCCAAAAATTTGTCAGTGTGGAGCCAACATAAAGAATGCTGTTAATTTTGATTAAAATTTCAATAAATATTGTTAATTCTATTCACTATTGAATTTTGTGGAGCCAACATAAAAAATGATGTTATTTTTTAATGAAATTCAAATAAAACTGCAACTACTGTTAATCATATTCACTACTGAATTTTATAAGATGATTCATTTAAGTTTAAGTTAATAATACAATAAAAATGAAACTAATTTATTTGTGTAAATTTTTATGAAAATTAATAACATATGTGTGTATATATAAGCATATGGATATATTTACACACATACATAAAAGTTTGTCAGATAAAAAAATTCCTTAAGCAAAAAGGTGAAATAGAGAGAGAAAAAAAAAGCTTTACAAATGCTAATAATAAATGATAATCTGAAAGAATTTTTGGAAAAATGCCTACATTTTCTACAGATTTTTAATTTTTTTCTTTTTTCCCCCTAAAAAGATGAAAAAAAGTTATAGTACTTTAAACTCTGATACACATGTATATTCCAATATAACACTGATAGAAAATAATGCATCTTTTTTTTTTAACAGTAGAAATGTAAAATGTGTCTTAGAGACAGATAAATGAAGTAGTGAAGACTTATGAAAGAGTATCAATGAAATACAAATGAGGAAAAAAGAAATCTGTTGGTGTTTAAAATCCCTTTCTATTTGGCACGTTTTTCTGTTATGCTTCTGTGTAAGTATTTTAAGACTTAAAATCCTGTTTGTCTACCTGTTCTTATATAATGGCATGACTTTGATTTTTAAAAAGAGAGTATTTTAATAATTAAAAAAGCCAAGCCCTTACCTTTTCTTTTTTTGTCTTCAATGACTCACATTTTCTCATTTTGCATATCTGGTGACTGCGTACACTCCTGCAAGGTCCACAGCGACCACAGTTTTGCTTCTGCAAGCATCCGGGGCACTCTCCGCACCTTTTCCTTTTCTTGCGGGGGACTTTCTCGGTATCCATTTCGTCTTGAGGTGCATAGTATTTGGTTTCCTCCCCCCACGATTCCGACATGGGAGATGGCGGAATGGGAGGAAAGATCTTTGGTGGAGTTGTCGAAGATATAGAAGGAACTTGGAAGACATTTTCAGATGTATTGCTTTTTTCGGAGAAATCGAGGTCCGACAACTTATCTACATCACTCATATTGCTGTGAGAGAGACTATGGTACCCAAAATGAAGAGAGTCGTTCATATGAGGATTTAACGAGGGCATATTTGGGTTATGAGATAAATTATTGTGTATTCTCCTGTCCCCGTCGGGGTACATACCATACATATTATCACTATGAGAAAAAGGTGGATTGTGTATCCTCATTTCATAGGATGGGTGCATTCCGGAATTATCCTTTTTCACTTGATTATTGCTGTTCAAAATAGAAGAAAAACATTGGCTATCTTGTTCAGAATTAGTATCACTATTGTTGATGTCACTATTTTTACACTTTTTGGAAACAGGTTCTATAGAATGGGAATTGGAATCATTAGATGCTTTGATGGAATTCTCTGTCTTGTCAAAGTTTTCTTGCTTATCACAACTTGTTGGAGATCTTGTGTCGTCGGGACAAGATTCTGTTGTGGTGAGGTTCGTTTCCGAATCACTTTTCCCTTCCGATGGTGATGATAACATGTCTTCCCTTCCATTTTTCTCGTGCATTTGAGAATTCTTTTCTTTTGTGGGGTGGGGACTCTTACTCTGTGCAAAAGTCTCGAGATTCTTTGGAGGAGCAACATCTTTCGAAGGATCCGTGTATGGGGATTGTGAATTGAAGTGCTTGGTAATGGTATATGAAGATGGGTTTAGTGGACGTGCTGGACCTTCGTGAACTTTCCCGTATGGAAAACTTTGGCACTGGGTATCAAAAGGTGGGTAACGAGGAATGTACCCTCCATGATGCATAGGAGGAAGATATCCAGGGGCACGGACTGGCGTATTACCATTATTTTTATAAGCTGATGAATAGCCTGGATGAGCCATGTAAGATGAAGGATGGACTGTGTTTGGCATCCACTGTTGCTGTCCCACACCTTGGCCTGGCCCTGGTCCAACTGGAGGAACTGGAGGTCCATAGTTGGCAGGCAAAGGTTGGGGAACAGACACATGTCTGTTTTTCTCATTCATACTCATAAAATATATACCTGTACAAACAAATACATGTAGCATTATCAATCAGAAAATGATATCACCTTAGAAAGCATTCATATTTAATCAGCACTGGAATAATATATTAATATATTGATAAAAAACTTAGGCTACTCTAACTGAACAAGATATTTTGGATGTTACAAAAGGGTAAAAGATGTATCATAGTTATGTTGTATGAGTGAATGCAGGGTTGGAAAAAATCACAACTTTTTTTAAAAAAATCAGATTTATTTGATTTGAATCAGATTTTTTTCGATTTAAATCAGATTTATTTGATTTTTTCTGAATTCTTATTTTAACTATTGTTGTGTTTTTATATTTTTTGCAATATACATGGAATAGTTTGTTATAAGTAACAACTTATATATCTAGTATATTCTACACAGTGATTACCTAAAATTCAATGCATAAATTTTCATCTAAATACATTTCATTATTTTGTAATTGGATAGTGCAAACTGAATAAGATGTCAATTTGAAGAACAAATTAAATATTCTTTTAATGCAAACTATTTATTTAAAAAAACAAATCACAATTATTTCAATATATTTTAAGCACCAAATTATGAATTTGTTTCAATAAAAACACTCGCTTTGATGCTTTATCCACTCCTAATTTGTTACAAAGGCTAAAATGAACAATACCAAAAGAAGAAAACTGTCTATTCTAGCAGATGATGCCATGGCTGTCGTTATTTGGTAAATAAACTGGATTTCGAGTTCTGTCATACTCTCTTTACCTCCCATTACATAAAATGAATTCCACCAGTCATAATCCATCATTGTACCAACCCCTACTACATACTTTCTGATAATAACCCCTCAATTCTTGGAAAGCACATGCTATCTAATGACACTTATTGACTTATTGGTATTTCTGTGTTGATTCCCAATTCTTCTGTCTTTGGAATATAGGTTTTGAAAGAAGTGAAAAAAAAAATGATTTAAATCAATGATTTTTTAAAAAAATCAACTTATTTAAATCATGCCAACCCTGAGTGAATGTTTAGAAAAATGTTTCACAAATTTTTTTCTATGCATATATAAACAGGTTATGTATATGTTTATGTGTGTATGTATAAGAATATCCAAATAATTATTTAAACTTAGAAGTACCCATCTTGTGGAATAATTGTTTAATTTTAACTTACTATCTGCATTGTCTAAGACAATGCACAGTTCTCTGAGTTTTTCCCCATAAAGAAGAAATACACCATTTTAATTGCTGTGTTAGGATTAAAAGTGAATCTAAAATGTCTTAAATAAGCTATTTCAAATTAGCAGTACAACAAAACGTATCATTTAAAGATAAGCATCATTCTTTACCCGAAATCTCTTTAATCACACACAAAAATTAAAAGTTGGCATATCCTATGAAATTTATTTTAGTTAAAAAATATATACATTATTTATATGACTATATAATATATACAATTATATGCCCATTTATATATATACATGTATGTATATCTATTCATATACATCACATGCTAACCTAGATAAAAACTATTTAATACTATTATAAATATATTTCTATAGATAAAAAAATTTAATTTGAAATAAGCTTATTAAATATAGGATAATTTGTAAAAAAATGAATGTACTTACATTATAATCTCTTAAAAAATATCTCAGATGTGATATCCCCTGATCGTATGAAAGTCTACAGAGAAACATGATGAAGCTTATGGACTTGCACTTCTAGTAATTGTCACATTTAACAGCTGAAATGTAAACATCATTTGTTAAAAAAAACCAATAAGCTAAATGTAAAATTTCAAAATAGTCAAACCATTCTTTATTCAAAATTTACAATGAAATAAAATGATTAAGCAACAGTGTGAGGGGCTACTTTAGATGCATTATTTGGTTTCTTAAAGTTTGCTAAAAATTACTCTAAGTCTAAAATCTGGGAAATTAAACTGCTCTAAAAGTAGTGCTTAAAAAATTATTTGTTAAAAAATACCTCAAACATCCAAATTTTGATTTTCTTTTCTTTTGAAAATATCTGATTGCATGCAACTTACCACATTTATTTCTATGAATTAACCTGTATAATGTGTTTTAAAATGACACATTAGGATGTGAATATTACATATATTCTTCAAAAAGAACATTTTTAAAAGTTTTTTTTTCTTTTAAAAAATTTGAAATGAGCTTCAAGAGCAATAAGTATAGTAACATTAAAATTTTCACCAGTTAAATTTATAATTACAGAAAAAACATTTTATCGCTTTGATTTTAACTAATTGAAGAATTATAGGAATAAATATGAATGGTATGTGCAATCAGTGAATTGTAAAAATTAATATTCACTCAAACTTTTAAAAAATTTAATGGAAAATTTTTTGAGACACATAATGCAAGAAAAGTAGCCAAACAGTGATTAAAAGTACCATTTCCCTATTTGTATAATTAAGTCACAAAAAGTTAAAAATGGGGTTGATTTTGTATTAGTTAACACATAAATGACTTCTTGAAAATGTTTAGGTTTAATAATTATTTAATTATGGCCTATTTTCTTTTTTAAGACCAAATGTAACAAACATCAAAATTACACAAAAACAAAATGTAGGGTAATAAGCATTTACATATAATTTCATATAATTCTAAATAATCAGATTCTGCTCATGTCAAAATTCAAAAAAGGAAAACTAATCTTTAAAACAAGAATACTAATGAAAACTCATGCAATTTAACAGAAAATTTGATAAATATAAGCTTTGATTTGATTAACACATCTTTGTTAAAATTATTATTGATATTTATATGCTGATATGGATATTTAGCATTAAAGTACAAAGTTGGCTTAAAAAAGTCCAGCTATTCAAATTCATCATCATAGTAAACCCAGAAAATTACTAAATATATGTATAATAAATAAAAATTAATAAATAATGTAAATTATTAATAATTATAAATAATAAATTAATGAAAATTACTTGAGTATATATGCTTATTTAAAGAAATATTTTTATATTAAACACGGTAAATTCTGTTCGGGTTTGTTTAACCATTTTTTATAAAATAAATTATATTTATAGATTAGTAATTAGCACTATGATTAAAAATGGTTTTTGTTGGTTTTAGCTTATATGACATTATTATTAATTTATATAAATGCATCTGCAGTAAAACTAACAAATTAAAAATATATCGCAATAATATTAATAAATAAGAATATATAGATTTCTTAGTATAAATTTTAAAAGTTAAGAGTAAAATAAAAAAAGAGCATTAAATATATTTTATAACTATAAATTATACTTAATAATTATTATGCACTGACTAAATAAATATATTAAAATATAGATAATGCTATGTTAAAAAGGTTTTGAAATATTAAATATAGCGTGACACGTTACACTAGTAATTATCTGTCAAAAAGTTTAAATAAAAGTTGCGTACATATTAAAAATCAACATTCAATTACGACGTTTTTAAAGAAATAGATTTTTAACATCTGAAGATTTAAAATACAATTTCATTAAATTAAATTAAAATGCAATGCAACGTATTTTGTGTGTAAAATAAATTTGAAACTGTACTTTTAATTGACATTAAATGAATTCCAAAAAGTAAAACTTCTAGCTTTTACAACCACTTTTGCATGCAAATTACAATATCTATTCGATATAAAAATGTTACAAAATTTAACGAAATGTTAAAAAAAAAATAAATAAAAAATATAAATAACAGACTAAAATTTATAATAAATGACCTATTACAAAATAAAAAAAAATGTATACGCCACTATTATTCGTAACTGAAAAATAAAAAACGGTCCCAATCGTCGTTAAAATAGTCCAGTCAATTTGTCAGCACCATACTTTCCATCTCGAAAATTTTTGCTTCACAAGAAAACTTTCTAAGTGCATTTCAGAAAACGCGCCAAGCTAGACAATCGTAAGAAAAGATATTTCGCACAAAGACCAGCACAAATAAAAAAGAAGCGATAGGGAGAACAAAAAAGAAAAAAAGAGCAAGTGAGAGCAGACACAATTTTTACAAGCGAAACGGTCGAAGCGAGAACAAAAATCTCTCCATGGATGATGCTTTACCGCTGGGAGCAAGAAGAGCTTGAAGCGGCAATCCCTGTGGCTGTTCCTTCCATGAATCGGAAATGAATGTCGCCACACACACACACACACACACAACACATCTATATCGTAGCGTGGACAGCACACACACACACACCGTCCACTCGTGCGCTGTCACACTTCCAAGTCGCCGACCAACACCAAACAGAACAAAAAAACAAACACAACTAACTTTCAAACAATATTTTTTTTTCGTGCTACGAAGTTTTCGAGATGGAACTCGGCAGATCGACCCCCTTCCCCCCGCCTCCCCGACTGACTAAGCGTGTGGTGAGTCAGAAGAACAAAGCAAAACGTTTTTAAAAACCGGCATTTTCACCCGATAGCAGTTTTGTCATCTCGTATCCAGAGGAGGTTGTTTGTGTATCAAGTTTGAAAGCTCTAAATGTCTCATTAAAAGCAAAATGAAAACAAAAAAAAGGGCACTTCTAGAACTTACCTCACAACGGTAGCCACAGCCAGCATTTTTAGAAAGCTGTTATTCTCTCTGTGCCCAGGGTTGCCAGAACTGAAAAAGGCTGTCATCGCCAGATTGCGGCGCTGGGAGATTCCCATAAATTCCGTTTTATCGTTTCATCTCGCCAGGGAGGAAATTTTATCGACCAACCTTCTTTTAAAAATGTCGTATTTTTAAAAATGCAAAATGCCCCCATGACTAACACGACGGACCAGAATAACCTTTCCATTTTCCTTCTCTTTCTGCCTCTCAGCAAGACCACACGTCTCAGAAAAATGGCTCGTGTTCGGAGGAATATTTGGCTCGAAAACTGTTTTAATTTGTTATACAATGTTACAGGATGTTTATTGTGTTCGTGAAAGAGGGAAAATATATGTATGAAATAAAATTGCCTCGTGCGCCGGTTTGGGAGGAGAGAGCAATTTTGGGATGATCTTCTGGTAGGTTTGGGATTTGCAAATGTGAAAAAAAGTAATTGTGTGAATGCGCTGGACAATTATAGAACACGTTGTAGTTTTAAAAGAAAAAAAAATGGGCACGGCTAATTTTACTTTGATTTCAGTCGTTCTATTTGAAAATTTGTTACTGTAGTTACTGTACACTAATATATTAATTATATATTAGTGTATAATATTAGTTACTGTAACACTAATATATTAATTGTATATTAGTGTATAATATTAGTTACTGTAACACTAATATATTAATTGTATATTAGTGTATAATATTAGTTACTGTAACACTAATATATTAATTGTATATTAGTGTATAATATTAGTTACTGTAACACTAATATATTAATTGTATATTAGTGTATAATATTAGTTACTGTAACACTAATATATTAATTATATATTAGTGTATAGTATTAGTTACTGTAACACTAATATATTAATTGTATATTAGTGTATAATATTAGTTACTGTAACACTAATATATTAATTATATATTAGTGTATAGTATTAGTTACTGTAACACTAATATATTAATTATATATTAGTGTATAATATTAGTTACTGTAACACTAATATATTAATTATATATTAGTGTATAATATTAGTTACTGTAACACTAATATATTAATTATATATTAGTGTATAATATTAGTTACTGTAACATTAATATATTAATTATATATTAGTGTATAATATTAGTTACTGTAACATTAATATATTAATTATATATTAGTGTATAGTATTAGTTACCGTAACACTAATATATTAATGTTATTATTAATATATTAGTATAAATGTAGTTAAAATTTCGAGGTAAAGTATAAATTATTTTAAAAGTTTTTTTATTAATAATTATTTCAAAAGCATCTATTAAAACAGTGCGTTCAATTGTCATTTAGATTTTATTATTTATTAATTGTTTAAAATTAACTTTATAGCGATGCCGTAATCAGAATCTGGGCACCTCCCCCCTCCGAAATGATATCACTTAAACAAACATTTTCGTCTGTTAATTATATGTATTTGTATAAATTGTTGTGCTGTATTGCAATATACAATACGATCGTTTGCACCACATGAAAAAATTCTTAGACAAATTCAACATTACAAAATTCTGTAAAACTAATTTCATAAAACTTTAACTATTTTATACGATTAATTATTTTACATAGCTGTTGATTTTTTGTTGTTGTTAATTCTTTATGATCTATAACCCTCTTTCGAGCTTTTCTTGTAATCTACTGCTCTATGATTTATTTTGATCCTCTTGGGGGTAGGTGGGATGGATAGTCTAGACCCTCCCCGAAATATTTCCAAAGCGATATGGCAATTGCAAGATTTTTCAAACTAGTTCATTACTAGTTTCCATTGCAAGTGTTGAAAGATAGTTTTTAACCCTGAAAAGAGTCAAAACATTCCTTCGCCATAAAACTGGTCACAAGAGGTGACACTAAATACCTTTTGTGCATGCTTGTGGAACTACATTTATAAAATGAACTGAAGGTTGGAACACAAACTGGCCTTTAAAGCTAGAAGAATTAATTTATTACCATTAAGTAGTAGTTCATAAACGACTGATTATGCCATACTGTTGTCTACTATGTATGAAAACAAAATTTAGTTTTCATACAAGGTATGTAATTTTGTGAAAGCAAAATAAAAGGATATGTCATAATTCCTCTCTCAATCTATATTCTTTATTTTCCTAGTTATCCATCTTTTTATTCTTCTTCTCGCTTATCCCTCTGATCTGAATTCGATCTTATCCATGAAATTGTTCACTTTAAGTAGATCCAAGACGAAAGTAGGTCTCCTTAAATGATCCAAAGGTGAATGCAGTTGATCAGGTGTTGTGCCTCTTCAATATTACCACTTGGTGCAAACAGAAAAGCTCCTAGTACCACTGGAAACCACCTGAGACCTTGAAGTCAGTCGAGCCAACGTAGGTCACACTTAAAAATAATTGACCCTCACTAGAATACTATGGATGGGATGGTGGTTGCTTCAAAAATATGTTTACAGAAGTCTTGAATAGGTACGTCGAAGGATCACCAATGACCTAGTCATGGTAGAGCCATGATGAGATAGTTCTCTTTGGGTACATCCAAGACCGAAGTCGCTCTCCTCAACAGACCAAGTGAATGCAGTTCATGAGGTGTTGTGCAGTGGCCTCTTCAATATGACACTTGGTGCATAGTACCATTGCAAGCCACCCGAGACCCTGAAATCTGTCGAGCGAACGCCGTTGGATCATCCTCACTTGAACACTGTGGATATGAGAGTGATTGCTTCCAAGAGATGTTTATCGAACAACTGAATGTAGTTCAAGGTAGATCAGAGAGGATGACCAAGACCCGAGTCATGTTAGAACGAAATCCATTGTCGGAGGAAGATACTAGAACCTAGTTATCCATAAAACTATTTTATTTTAAATTTCGCCTGGAGCATCTATTAAATAGGCAATTTGTAAACCTGGTTAGGGCACACTGTGGTTGGCAACATACACTGAAAAGACGTACAACGTTGCTGATAACGTCATGAATGCAAACCCATGGACGGAGGTAAACGACTAATGTATGCTTGTGTGTTGAATGATTTCCTTTTTTTAAAAAAAGAAGATAAAATTTTATTTTTTATCTTCTTGAGTGCTTCAGCCTATAAGAGGCAAAAAGTTTTTGAAATCTTGACGTATTCGGCGTCATGACTCTCCAGCTTGTTGCACCCACTGTCCACTTAGCCGGTGGATGACCATTTTACCTTATACCTTTTGGTTTAGAGAGTGTTCTTTTTTTTTTTTTTTGGTCTTCTGATCGATAAAGGTGTTGAATGCGATTAGCTTCAATAGCATTTACTATGCTTGGTTGTTTGTATTTTCGATATAAATCGTGGTTGTGCGCCGTTTGTTTTTTCATAAACCGCTCCAAAAATTAATCTGGGTATCTTTCTTTCAAAAGTCACCCAATTTATTATTTATAGCTAGCAAGTGTGCCCGTGCTTTGCTACGGTGTACTTAATGTATTACTTTTAAACAAAGACTTTTTTTCGTGTATAACTCTCTAAATTCTTCACAGTACAGTTCGAGTCATTGGTATATTTATATAGTTGTATTATAAGCGTATTATAACAATATTCAGTTTTTATACTACTGTATTACTACAGTACGTTGATTAGCAACGTTAATAGATTTTGACATAATAAGTGGTAGAATAGGAAGCAGAGGTTTTGACAACAGTTCTAATTTTGGTGGTATTAATAAATGTTGTCCAAAATGAAGGAAATTTATGACAAACCACATGGTTTTGTATGAAACAGAAGCACACATTCATATTGACAACTATATGAATATAAAGATAACTATATAAAATGATAGGTTTTATTTGCCTATGAGAGTCACTGAAATTTGTACTTTTTGTAGTTAGAATATTGTTGATAAACATTTCATTGTAACGTAAAAATTAACCAAGAATTAAATTTAAAATGAGTTCTTATATAAAAATGCTATAATTTGCTTCCCATAGAAACGAAAGTGAATCACTTTATATCTCAATTTCCAAGTCAAATCGAACGGATACTACGCAGACGATTTTAAATAATATAGAATAAGATATGAATAAATCAGATATTTAAAGGAATGACGTCATAATGATAGAAAAATATCATTTTCACCTATTTATTATGTGATAAATTGAAAATTTTAATCTCCTGATTTTAACCGAGGAAAACTGCGTTTAAAACAATTACTTGGGATGACGTCACATTGCTAGAAATATTGCTTCTTTCATTTATAGTTATGAAGCAATAAATTAAAAAATTAATCGTTTGCGTGTAACTGGGGAAAATAATGCTTGGAATAATGACATAAAATGCTCGAAAAAGGGGGAAGGAATGGATTATGAACGTTAAAAATTTACAAAAACCTTCCCAGGGATGTACCTAAGAATTTCCCAATTGGATGTATGGTTTTTGAGTCTATAGAGTACAGAC